>JANAKD010000169.1:0-31823 GCA_027627215.1 Lecanicillium saksenae | reverse complement strand
GCTCGGGGACGGGACAAGTCTCGACGGCAGAGCGTACGCCCCTGTGAACCTGAACCAACTGCCTGTCGGGTACGCGAAAGTACCAGTCAAGGTGGTCGACTATCCGGCTCGAGGAGTTGATAGCCTGGCGTACACGCTGGCGGGGAATATCGGTATCGCTCGAGCGCAGGCAGCGCCCAACAAGGGCAGTGGAGTAACGGCGCAGCCGCTCAGCACATGGTTCTTGTACGGCCCAGTCGACGTTAATCAAACGCCGGTTGGATCCAATGTTGGAAATTCCGACGATCTCCTGAGCATATATAGGGGCATACACGCAACCTGCCCAAAGGGACAACGCTAGGCAAAGGGATATTCCAAGAGAATATAAAACAGTATATTACGAATAATAGTATGCTAGCTCCAAACCAACAGTAACCCCTTATACCAACTGGCGACAATATGGACTCTAGCCATTACTAGAAGGCCTGTTAAGAGCCAGTGAAAAAGGTACTTGGCAGGTACAAGCTATTTTTGGCATGTTGTTGCGTATGTGCTCACCCGCGACACCCATTTCGGCTATTATATTACGTTAACAGAGACAGATAGAAGGTGAGATTCCGGTTTTTTCGCGGCATTCTTGTCTCGCGGCTTTTGTGGCTGCAATATGTCGCAGACTTCGAGGCAAAAGCAAAAAAAAAAAACCCCCGACAGCCACGCAGGGGAAGAGAGCGAGAGACCTCGGAGAGATGCAGACCGCTTGAAAAAGCAGCTCGTAAAGTCAGTATTTTTCTTTTTCTTTTCTTTTTCCCACACTACTTATGCATGTGCATGTCATTTATATTATATGCAGCTGCATGCCGCTTCTGTCTTTGATGGCCCCTCATGCCCTGGTCCTCCGCCACCGAGTCCTTCCTTGTCTGGGCATCCAAAACCGTCGATGACATATCCCGGATCGCATATAGAAAAGATCGATTCATATATCCGAGACGTGCATCCGATTACCATTTCGACGAGAAAATGCCAAACAAGCAAGGTCGTAAAAGGGAAAAAAAGCAAGAACAAGTAAAACATACCTCCCGTATTGAGCCGCAAGTCTCTTGTCGTCACCGCCAGACGGGGCCTGCATGAGGCTATTTCTGCTCCTTCAGCCTTTTTTTTCCCTGTAAGAGTGACTTTATATTATGTTTCTACTGTAGTAGATGAGACAATTTCTGCGTGCGTCGCTTCATGAGCTTTTTGCTGTATGCAGCTCATCGTTTACCCTTCTTTCCTCTGTTGCTTCGGCCGAGGCGGTGAATGCATCTGAAACCCAAGGCAGCCACCTGCAGCTTGGATGCCAGGTCATACTCGCTCTTCTCGCCACGGGCATATTCCAGAAGTGAGGGACAATATCACGTTGCAGTAGCACGGCATTGCGAGACACATGGTATGCAAGATGGTATCCACGTGCAAGACGGCGGGGGTGGACGTCACGTCGTTGTCAAAAAAAAAGTAGTGAGCCATGGCAACAGTTGATATTGCTATCAAAAAGACGGCTTGCTAACCAAGGATGCACCCAAAGGCTTTCCAGCCTACACCTTCTCCTAATTGACACCGGCGCCAATTTATATCCTTTTTGCAATAATGACAAAACCTCTTGTTCCGTGAATTCAAACTCCCTCTTGCTCGACTTGTCGGCGGCTGACTGCCAACAATCTGTATGCATGTCAAAACTAACGCAACGTGAATGCACAACGATGATCGTAAATATGATACGGCGTAGATAGATAGTGCCGTAAATGGCTGATATCATACATCTCTTACTGAGCGATGCCGGCCAATTGCAAAAGACGCTCACCAGCGCGGAGGTTGGCGTACTCGTAGGCCTTGGACTCGGGTGGGAAGGTGCCGTTGGCAGCCCAAAGGTCGACGAGGGGCTGCATGGGTTCCAGCTCGTTGGGACCCAGCATGTCGAGAGCCGTGGCGGTCAGGATAAAGTGGGAGAAACAACTGTTCAGCTGCTTCTCCAAGTTGAGGTGGTAGAATGGCTCGGTGAAATGCGACCAGTACAAGTGGGCGTATACGCGGAACATCTGGCGGAAGATCATCTGGGAAACTTCCAGGAACTTGTCGGGAAAGCCTGAGCGCTTGCCGAGCCACTCCTTCTCACCAGGGTTGGACAGCTGTGACAGCGGCGTTGTGGTAATCGCGGGGTTGTGAGCGTAGGAAACGCCGGAGGGGTCGGTAGGGAAGATGGCCGGGTCGTCAATTTTGCCAGAAATCCATCGCTGCATCAGAGTCATGTATTCGTATGCAGGTAGCTCGACGGGCTCGCGGTCTCGGTTGAGCCAGGTAAATGAGTGGTTGCTATCAATAATTATCAGTGGACGCTGTTGCATCTCTGGGGTTGATGCTGCTCTTACGCTCCCGCCGATGTTCTCGGGCATGTTGTGGAGTTGCAGATGGAAAGTCCGGTCTCTTCTTTCTCGTGAACGACGCGCACAAAGTTCCAGAGGTTTCGGTAGTGCTCAACAACTATGGTCTTTGTTAGCTATGGCTGCCAAATCCGCCACGAAGATAGCTTACCCTGGTGAGCAATCCATTCTCCCTGCTCAACCGTCTTTGGTCTCGCGCTCAGGGTCATAAAGTTACCCTTGACAATGTGTTTTGTGCAGTTGGCGTTGAGCCATAGCGGCAGAGGCTTTGGCAGATGATAGGAGTTGATGATATCATCACCACTCTGGATCGTGCCGCTGTTCTCGTCCATGCCGATGGTCTGAGCGAGGGAAGGCGAGTTTGGCAGCGGGGGTACTTTCGGGGCGATGCTGGCGGAGGACTGGCTTCCTTGTGACTGGGAATCGGAGACGGGCAGTTGACCGGTTGAAGGAGTAGGGCTCTTTTGAGGACCGGGAGACTTGTTTGATCCGCCTCGGAGACGGGCGTTACTGGAAGCAACAGTGTTAGCGTTCAGGGTTGCCTAGGTGCGACAAGAGGTAACGCCAGAGGCTAATGGGCCGTGGTGCGGGCTGGGGCAAGAATAGAGCATTGCGCGGCAATTTGGCACGGCACGGTATGGTAACGGTGAGTTTTTTGCACTATCCAGTGGCAATAGTCCATTGCAAAGACCAAATCAGCCATATAGCAAGCTGTTGTACGAAATGCACATGGGGGCATGCAACGACCCAGATCAGGTACAGAAGCTTCGGGGCCAACGATGGCAGTTGATTGCAAAGAAAGCAAGTTACTGTTAGTCGTGGAGACCAATACTTGTTCTCTTCGTCGCTGTTATCCTGAGTTCCTGGACGGAGGGCCGGATCGCAATGGCATCAGGTAGTTCCCCGGACTGCATAGCGGCAGCCCCTCACTCACCGCTAAGGCGAGATGGCGGCTTTGGCGGCAGCGACATTCAGAGCGGTCGAACAGGGGCAGAAAGCACCAATGCAGCGGAATGAGAAGCACCCGTCAAGGTGCGAGGGGGAGAAAAGGCAAAGCAGCAAATAACAAGCAGAATCACTTACATCCCAGAGAATAGATTGGACATGTTGAATAGGAGAAACCGCTGGTGGAGCGGGATGCAGGTGCTCAGATGCTGCCCAAAGGAGGGGCAGATGAGTGTCGCCTTGTCACGGGATTTGGCGCCTGGAACGAGTCTGAAGGGGGAGCTGCTAGCGAAGCAGGCTTGCTGGGGGGCCCTGGCTGAGACGAAAGCGCGATGCTACCTCGTCGAACAGGAGCTGGCGGAGAATTGACAAGAGGGTCGAGGGTAGGGAGGGAGAGCGGACGGGCGGCTGCTGCGACGAGTCGAGCAAGATGAGGCGAGAGGCTGAGAGAGAGATGTTGCGTTTGCTGTTCAGGGTTGGAGGATCTTGTCACGCAACGTCGACTCCTGGGCGTCGGGGGATAAGTGGGTTGCCAGCTTTTAGGGTGTCCTGAAGGGGAACAAGATGAGCAGATGCGAGCGACGCCAGAGCCCAGCGCAGGCCAGGTCAGATTGGTACCTACTGTGACGTGCAGGCGTACAAGAGATTCATAAGCCATAGTTGGATTCCTGATTTAATGCTCAAATCAAGATTAATGCCTAGTCTTTTTACGGAGTACAGGAGGCTGTTACACCTACCTAGGTACTTGGCATACCTAGGGTAGGGTGCAGGCTTGAATTGGCCCTGCGTGGCAGAGGTACAGCGCCCTGCTGCCCTACCAGCCGCTACGCTTTGCCCCTGCAGCGCCTGAAGCTCAATGAGAATTGCCTAAACCGGAATAGCGTCCTTGTCTCGCTCTGCACCTTGTAATACTCATGTCGTGCAGTGTTTCTACCAGCATCCTGGGTTTCCAACATGTAAACATTATCTTGTCTAGAAAGTAAACTGGGATTATTCGTGTATTTACGTTGCATTTTATGATTATTATTCCTGCACTAGTAACGGACGCATTAAATACCTAACCCTAGCAACGCCCCCAATCATCAATTAAGCTGTGCATGGACTGGCATGTCCTTATTCCCGGCTGCTGTATTTCTATTCCTCACGTCAACATGCAAATCAAAGCAAGAAAATTATCAGAAAAATTGTCAAAATGATATTTTCAATCAACCATCTCGATCCATCTCCCCCCCTCTACTCTTCTCCATCAACAGCCAATTGCCCTCTGCCCGTGCTCAGCCCAGCCTGTTACCTACTCCTCCATACAGCTGCCTGCCCCCTGTGGCTCCCTGCGGGCCCACCAAAAAAGGGACGAGCCTAGCTGGCCTGTTCCTTGGATTATGCATTCGGCGCCAGCCTTTGCGACTACTCCTTTGCGCAGCTACGGACCATCTCTTTTTTCAACATCTGCGATTCCGCCTGCTTCCTCGACCAGGTCGTGTTGTTGCGCGCCATCTTTGCTCATCCTCGTCTCCTCCACCCGACAGAGGCTTAATAGGATCCCCAGCGCCTCATCTCGCGATCCTCTCCACCCTGGAGCTCCGTGCTAAAGACACGTCGTTCACCAGCTCCCATGACATCGCGAGATCTGCACTGCAGCGATTGACGCTCCCGCAACTTCCATCGCGCCTCACAGCGCCAAGCGCAACCATGTCACTGCCATGGTCCGAACGGAGTCGTGCTGACAATGGCCCTTTGCTGCCGACTTCGTCAATCCCAACCATCACTGGCCCAGGATCAGAGGCCCCCGACTATGATCAGCCGCCGTCGCGGCCGCGCCACGCCAGAACAACGTCGGCCCATGCTCGTGTCAGTATATCTGCATTCTAGCTAGCAATCGTGTGTCTAATTTTCCCCTAGAGCGTCGCAGAGGAATTTTCCTTCATGACCCCGAGCGAGGCCGCCGCCCGACTACGAACGTCCCTTACTAATGGTCTTACTCCCAACGAAGGCCTTACCAGACTGGGCATCCATGGTCCCAACGAGATTCCGCACGAGGAGCCAGAACCACTCTGGTTGCGATTCCTAAAGCAGTTCCAGGAACCTCTCATTGTCATGCTACTGGTTTCTGCCGGCGCATCACTTCTGCTGGGCAACACTGACGATGCTGTCAGCATTACAGTCGCCGTCACGATTGTTGTCAGTGTCGGCTTTGTCCAAGAATACAGATCCGAGAAATCAATCGAGGCTCTAAATCACTTGGTTCCAAACCACGCTCATCTCCTACGCACCTCGCCTCACAAGCTTTCTGCGCCCAAAGGCCCCGCGCTCCCTTCCAACATCGCAAATGCTCAAGATATCGGCGATCCCGGCACAAAGACTCCTGAAGACACTGTTCTCGATGCTACCTCGTCCAAAGTGATGGCATCTCAGCTGGTGCCAGGCGATTTGGTGCTGTTTACTACCGGCGATCGTATTCCTGCCGACGTTCGCGTTACCAAGGCAGCCGATCTTACCATCGACGCCTCTAACCTCACCGGTGAGACTGATCCTGTCAGAATCGGCACAGAGTCAAAGCGCCGTCACATTGTTCCACAATTCGGCGCCGATGGTGTCAACACGTCTCTCGGTCCCAACAGCAGCGCCGGTCTTGAAAATATCGCCTATATGGGAACGCTTGTCAAATCCGGCCACGGTCAGGGTATTGTCTTCGCAACCGGCGGAGCGACTCAGTTTGGTGCCATTGCCACAAGTGTGTCCGGAACGGAAAGTCCTCGTTCGCCGCTACAGCTTTCTATGGATGATCTTGGTGCTCAGCTCAGCAAGGCCTCCTTCGTCGTCATTGGTCTCATCTCTCTGGTTGGCTTGCTGCAGGGCAAGAAGCTTCTGGAGATTTTTACTATTTCCATTTCCTTGGCTGTCGCGGCCATTCCTGAGGGTCTTCCCATTATTGTCACCGTTACCCTTGCTCTGGGCGTTCATCGCATGGCCAGACACAATGCCATTGTTCGTCGTATGCCCAAGGTTGAGACCCTCGGATCTGTCAATGTTGTCTGTACAGACAAAACCGGTACTCTGACGACTAATCATATGACTACTGCCGAGATGTGGCACTTTGGACGCGACGTTATTAACATTGAAGAAGAGGCTGAGGCTATTGAATCCAGCCCCTCGCAAGCCGCCTCGAGAATTCTGCGCATCGGTAACATTGCAAACGATGCACGACTTGCCCACAGCCACACTGAAGGCGCTGTTCCATCGCTGGCGGTTATGTCATCCACCTTGGGTCGCGGAGATTCTCCTTCGTTTACAAGATGGGCAGGTCAGCCCACTGATGTCGCCATGATGGACCTGCTTGACAAGTTCAAGGAGCATGATGCCCGTGAATCTGTTGGAGCTCGTGCCGGTGACATCCCATTCAGCTCAGACAGGAAGTGGATGGGCGTCATTATTGGCAACGAGAAAGAATACGCATATATGAAGGGTTCCATTGAAAAGGTGCTGGCAGCTTGCGATACCTACCTTGATAAGGATGGCCGAGAAATTGTCTTGGACTCATCTCGCAAACAGGAAGCCCACCAAGCCGCAGAGTCTATGGCTTCAAAGGGCCTCCGTGTGCTTGCGTTCGCCAGCGGACCAGTATCACGTTCGAGCCGGTCAGCCACGCGAAGCAACACACCAGGAGTAGATGCCTCTACACTGCTCCCTGGCGAGGATGCCTTCAATGGTCTTACCTTTGCTGGACTTGTTGGCATGAGTGATCCTCCACGACCTGGTGTTAGCCAATCGATTCGAAGACTGATGCGCGGCGGTGTCAAGGTTGTGATGATTACTGGAGATGCTGAGACCACTGCCCTGGCTATTGGCAAGCAGCTGGGTATGAGTATCGCGACTCCCAGCTCGTATGCCGCCGCACAAAATACAGTCAAACCGGTGCTGCGAGGCGATGACATTGATAACATGTCGGACGAAGCTCTCGCAGATGCCATGCAACACACCACGATTTTCGCCAGAACGACCCCAGATCACAAGCTCAAAATTATCAGAGCTCTGCAATCTCGCGGCGATATCGTTGCCATGACTGGTGACGGCGTAAACGATGCGCCTGCACTGAAAAAGGCCGATATTGGTATCGCCATGGGCCGTCACGGTACCGATGTTGCCAAGGAGGCTGCCGACATGATTCTCACAGATGATGACTTTTCAACCATCTTGCGAGCTATCGAGGAAGGCAAGGGCATCTTTAACAATATTCAAAACTTCCTGAGGTTTCAGCTGTCTACTAGTGCCGCTGGTCTCTCACTGGTCTTCCTTTGTACCTTGCTTGGCTTCAAGAATCCGCTGAACCCCATGCAGATTCTTTGGATCAGTAAGTTGCCATTGTAATCAATTTATGCCCAAGTTGTTATGCTAACTCTATCCTAGACATCATAATGGACGGTCCTCCGGCGCAGTCTCTTGGAGTAGAAGCCGTTGACCCAGACGTCATGACCAAGCCTCCTAGGAAGCGAAACGACGCAGTCTTGACACGCGGTGTCATTACACGCGTCTTCATGTCCGCCTTTATCATCATGGTAGGAACCATGTTGATCTACAGCCACGAGATGCTCGCCGATGGCGTGGTCACGCGGCGTGACACCACCATGACTTTTACCTGCTTCGTCTTGTTTGACATGTTCAACGCGCTGGCCTGTCGGTCGGAGAGCAAGTCGATTCTCCGCGGCGAGGTCGGCCTCTTCTCGAACAACCTCTTCAACTGGGCCGTGTCGCTTTCGATTGTCGGTCAGATTCTTGTTATTTACTTGCCAGCGCTCCAAGATGTCTTCCAGACGGTGCCGCTGAGCTTTGGTGACCTGTTCCGTCTCACTCTTCTGTGCAGCACGGTCTTTTGGGTAGATGAGCTGAGAAAATATTTGAAGTATGGACAACGGCGTTTGGTGAGCGGCTACAGCCAGGCCGTATAGACAGAAACGATAGCTATTTGGGCTTTATTGCATAGTTTGGTGGCGTAAAATGATGGGTGGTATTAAATGAGCATGTTGTATATCTCAAATAAGTGTTTCATTCTCAGAAATGTTCGTAGCAGTTTGCAGATGCTTCAGGGTGTCGATCAGTCTCGATGCGATGCTGCTCTGCTGCGACTGTAGAAGTAAGCCAGTTTGCACATGCGCTCGTATTATTATAGCACCACATTTGGCAAGTTTAAAAGCGCGCAGAGTTTATTGACTGAAAGCTAAATTAAATATATTTTAAGCTGTTAACTTGGGCATAAAGGAGAGTCATTGAATAGAGGTGCGGTTTAGGGTAGTTTGAGCCCACCCGCCAGGAACGGTACTAGTGTGGCGCAATGGTATGAGGCGTACCTAATGGGAGCTCCCCTCCATCACACTCCCATCACCTCCAGCACCACACAGAACAAGCCAGCTCGGCAGCGATGCGCGGTCAGACCAATCGCCCCTGTGCCAATGTCCGCCCTAATGCACAGCGGTGCCAATCGCGCCCACAGCGACGATGCGACGACGAAACAACACCATAACCAGCACCACGCCGCCGCAGCGACGGCGGGGCTCGAGCATGCCGCCACGCTGGCCGAAGTGCGAGCTGCGCTCGACGCCCTGCACGCCCGCGAGGCGGGCATCACCCGACGCCTCGACACCCTGATCGCCTCGCAGGCGGACCTCTCGCGCGACCTCGGCCGGCTGGACATGCTGCGCGCGGGGCTCGGCTCGCAGGTCATGGCGACGGACGGCAGTCTTGGCATGATAGAAGGTGCCCAGTCGCGTGGCGATGCTGACGGACGCATTACATTCGGCAAGCTGGATCTCACGGATGATGCCGATTTTATGCGCTTTGTGGAACAAGCTGGCGTGGTAAGAAACCTTTTTTTTTGTTCGTTGCCAGTGATTGTTTCATTTTATATTATGCATCGTATATGGGCTATTTAGCTCAAAATTCGTTAAACACTACCAAAGCTGGCTTTGAACTTTTTGGATACCAGTTACTAACTGGCATCAAGAATGGCGGCTTCGACATCATCCTGATGAACATGTCGATACACGATATCGCTACCCTTGAGCCACTAGCCAAACATCTTCCAAAACTTCTGAAGCCGGACGGGATGTAAGTTCAATTTCCCTATCACATAAGTAATGCACTCTGTGCTTTACTTTCTTTCATCGAAATTCATTCGCTAGCCATTTCTTTTCATTTTGTTCTACTAAGCCGGCACAACTTGAACAGGTTTGTGGCACAACTCCTCCACCCCGTTTTCATGACCTCAACCTACTCGAAGGCCTTGGATGTATCGTTTGATCCTGCTACTGGCGAACGCGTCATGGTCCGTGGCAAAGTTATTAAAGAGTACATGAAAGTCAAGCCTCACAACTTGCCTTTCGATAAGGGGACACCGCTGGTAAGAATAGTCCTGACAGGTTCAACTTCAGCGGCATGGCTGACAACTTGTGCAGCTTCATTTCCACCGTCCACTCCACGAGCTGTTTGGCATCTTTTTCAAAGAGGGCCTTGTTATGGACGGAATAGAAGAACCCAGTTTTACTGAAGAGCATGCCGACCCTCAAAGAATCGAGTCAACCGCCAATTTTACTCAATTGCCTGCGCTCCTGGCTTTCCGGTTGAGACGCACCCACTAATTCAAGATCGCATACTCAGGCATGGTATCACAGAGAAGAGAAACGCAAATAGCAAAGTTTATCAGATTGTCGAAATGGAATTTTGATTCACTAAGACCATTATCATATCCAAAACGCCTTTCATGCAAAATTCATAAGTTCATCAGGTGCTACCACTTCGATCTTTGTGGCGAGCATCACATACGGCCGCATCGACGGCGTCATGCAGATCGAGGTGAAAGAAAGGTCTGTCCACTGCCGATATAGTGGCATTCTCAGTGGAAATCTCGAGCGTTGTCGTAGAGCGGGAGAAACTTGGACAAGCGCGACTCTCCTCGTCACTCCCACAAGCAAACGGTCTCCTATGGTGGCCATTTTGTCTAGGGCCTGGCCCATCGCTGACGGGCGCGATGGAATATATAGGTTTCCATTTCGATAGCGCTTCCGGATTTTGGCTGGTAGGATAGCCAAAACCAGCTGTAGCCAATGCTTTGCGAGTCCAGCGATTCTGGACATTGGCAAAATGCCATTCGACGGTGCCAGGCGACGCGTATCGGTCCAGCAAATTACGCAGATCAATAAGTCCCTGGATAGAAGTAATATCAATGTTGTTAACAGCTGAAAAGTCCAGAACCAGAGCGTGAAGATATGGAAGATGCTGTGAGAGAAGTTTATCACGAGGTCCGGCGTCGTTCCAAGGTCGATCTGATTCACGCTCATACTCTTCGTCAGACGTTCTCTTGGTGTTATCCATCAAATGCGAGCGTAAGATGTCCACATGAAGAGCTTGGTTGATGTAATTGTAGCTGTCATGTAGGCGGTAGACGAACACACCGGGGTACGGGGTCTCCAATAAAATCGCGGGATTAGATGAGTCTTGTCGATTGAAAGGAATGAAGACATCTTTAGCAGTGATAAGGTCTCGCGCAAACTTGGAAGCCGTGTCATCGTCGTCATCGTCTTCCATGGGAACTCTCCTGGCACGTGCAACCCCAACAAAGCCACCATTGGCTCTGGCAACGCGTACCAGCAGAAGCGCAAGCGATAGACCAACTCCAAGATAGATTGAATAGTCAAGTGACTGGAATATTGCGAGTGCAACGCATGCGACCCAGATAAGAAGCTCCAACGGCGACAGCTGCCAGTATTTGTAAAGGTTTTTCGGCGGTGTGATAAGATTGCAGACGGCATGAATGATGAGACCAGACAGCGCAGCTTTCGGGATGTAGTAGAAGACGCCAGTCAGCGCATAAAGCGCCAGAACCAGCATCATAGCACTGAAAACTCCTGCGAGTGGTGTGCGTACACCAGCTTTTGATAGGACTGCGGACGCACCAAATGAGCCGGTGCAAACGTAGCCACCCACGAAAGGACTCAGCAGGTTTGCGCCGCCAAGGGCCACGATTTCCTGTGAGGGGTTGATTGTGTAGTTGTACAGCCTACCCATAGCTTTGGCGATGGCAATATGCTCAATCACTAAAATAATGGCTACCGCAGGCAATTCTGGGAGAATTTGTTGAACAAGCGCCATGTTGGGTCGTGGGACTCCGATTTCCTGAAAGCCTTTTTCTCATGTCAGTTAGTTGCTATTGTCCGGCGAATATATACACTCACCTCTTTCTATAGGGCCGACAATACGGAATTTCGGCACGATCGTTTCCCCACGCCCATGAACCAGAAAACTTATGAGCGTGAAAAGCAGCATCGTAAACGTGAGGCGGAGTGAGGACGCAAATGTCCAAGCCCGCTTATGCGCTGGCTGTCTTGACTCCATGTGAGAACAAAATTCGCGAATCGCGAAGAGAAGCACAATCGAAGAGAGACCGATGGCTGCATCTAGCTGTATCTTTGGTAGTGCTTTGATGGTATCGATGAGGACGCGATATGGGGGTGCATGATTGTCGATTCCTGTGATGCCTAACGCTGTCGGGATTTGAGTGGACATGATAGTTATGCTTGCAGCCGTAACAAATGCAGAAATGGGGATATAAGGAATAAATTCAATAATCCAGCCCAGTCTGAATAGGCCGAAGAAGAGCAAGACTGCGCCGCACAGAAGGCTCAACGTATGTGCGACTTCTTGACTGGTGGCGCCTGACTCGTTGTTGGCTCTGACGCGGCCAACGACTTGACCGACCAGCAAAGATCCAACTGCGGTAGTCTATTTCGGTTAGCTTCTACTTTTAACTGCTATCAACTGAACGTACTCCGATCACAATGTCTTTTGACGTCCCGAAGACCCAGTACAGAATTGCCCCGGTGAAGGACGTGTAAAGACCGTAGGCTGGGGTAAGGCCGGCAAGAACCGCATAGGCCATAGCTTGTGGAACGACGACCAAACCAATAGTGATACCTTGGGATAGTTAGTACTGATAATGTTGATGTCATTGCCGCTCATGACGTACCCGCAACCACGTCCCCCAGCAGCCACCGGGCATTATATCGCTGGATCCAGAACAATGACGGAAATAGGCTTCTGAGATAGTTTGTTGCGCCCGTCTTTGTCGGTATCAGCTCTCTGAGCCACTCTGCGACGGTTGGTTCGTCTTCTGCGTAGACCTCAGTCGAGCCTAGCACAGCACGTGCGCGCTGTTCCAAACTCTCGGGTTGATGGGCATAGCGGGCATTGGTGTCGATGCCAAGTACCGATTGGGCGAACCTGGTACCGGCATTTTCGGACATTGTGGCATTCAATATTATTGAAGCATGTAAGAAGTATAAGCCGGACAATTGCTGTGCGAGGAAGTGGTGATGACGACTGTCAGCGCCATATATGGCCAGAGTCGCGGTATGCAGCGATGTCGTGATCGAGCGACCCCTCCTCAACGAGGAATGCGAGCGTTAAAGAAATGTCTTCAACGCAGGATTGTATAAATGACGAAATAATACCAAAGAAATACAATCGCAAGGTAGAGGACGCAACACAAGATGGTGACGGAAGGACAAACAGGGTTTTATGACTTTCGATTTCCGCGACTACGAATTTCAGAGGCACCGAGCCGCTATAAGCAGCACTTGGGCGGCAGTCGGTTGGTCGTAGGGGGAAAGAGCCAGGAGGTGGCCGCAGCACTTGTAGAGGCAGTGGCGTGATTCGTGGGATGAAATCTTGGCAACGGATATTGACAAGGCTCTAAATTATTGTTTAATTTTTTTGAGTCCGTCTTGGCAACTAGAAGTTGGGAATCGGAGCCGACGCTGCATCATTCTCTGTGCTCGAAGGGCGGAACTCGGTGGCTGAACGCCTTCACCGACTCCCGCCCGCCCCTTGCCAAGAAAGGCAATTGGGCCATCACGGCCTACTTCTCCAACTTACCAACATGATCGGGCAGCATACATACTGTGATCGGGCGAAGAAATTATCTAGTTTGCGATCGGAGAAATATCAACTGCCGGAAATTACTTGTATACAACTTTTGTTAGGCACCATGGCACGGCAAGGCGCGCTTCCCCGTATCTCGCGCGATGATTCCACAGCGGCGCAGCTGCCCCTTTACGATCCAAGACATCCATGGGCTTTGAGCTATGACACCCGCCGGCGCGCTCGTCATGCCCAATTCACGAGGACCCAAGTACGTTGCTATTATTTCGCAGGGAGACCGCTCCGGGTGAGCAGGGTGCCAAGCGTGAGAGTCCAATCAGCCAGTTATGGCCCTGCCAAGCATTGAAGTGTCAGGATAATCATTTCTACCTGTTGCATCCGGGAGGGCGATACTCTGGATAAGTCTTTATAATACTGTCATCCCGGCCTTGTTTCCTGTCAGAATCATCCTCGCGGTACTGGACAATATTACGTACCTGCAGAGGGCCAGACTCGCGCCGGTTGCACATGAGGCTATAACATGCACGACGCTGATTAAGAGCCTCAACGCCACAGTGGAGGGGCCATATGAATCCCTCGACAAAGTCTCAGCTTTTCCCCTTTTCCTTCAACAGACCTGAATTGTGACAGCGGTGTTCTGCCTACCCTACAATCGGGCCTACGCTGGTGAAAGCATCAGACAATCGCTGCAAACTGTACCGCTGAAGCTGTTTTTAATATTGTAAAATAATAAACGCCAGATTCAAATGTTATACGAAGATTACACTTTAAGCGTAAAACTTGGTTAGGGGTAAAAAAAAAGGACTGCTTCTGAAGTCAGCCGCCAGCATGATTGGGGAGGCTTTGCATTACACATCAAGGGGAGCAAATGACAGCACCATGTCATAGAATAGAACTCGAACAGCCCTGTTCACCTAGCCATAAAGTTTCTCGAGGACTCTCTTTCACAAACAAGCTTGTGCAGCTCTAACAGAAAACATAGTTTATCCAGAACAATATGAATAAGAATACTGGTAGAAATAGCGGCAAGGCGTGTAGAGATGGCAAAAATGCGCTTATCCTCACAAGACTGACGCATTTCGTGAAAGAAACTTTGGCACTGAAACACACTGTTGCCAAAAAATAATGAGAACCAGTTGAATAGGTCTTCTTCTGCCTGTCCAAGTCATGATGGGACTAGCTTTTGGGACACAAAGGTGGTTCTTCTACGGCCCCCATGCTGGGTTAAATCACGCCGGCTTTTCAGCGCTTAGCACAGTGCAATTATCTACCTCAAGATGAAAAATGGAATTTGTTTTCAACATTTGTGTCATTGTGAAACGACTTTGAAAGCTACTCATGCTAAGCCAGTCTGTAACACCATTCTTCTTCCAGCCTTTTCGGACTCCATCTAGAATCGGAGTGCGGGCCAGCACACTCCCCGCTCCGCCAAAGTTTGATCCGAGGCAACTGGAAGTGGCGCGGCATGTCAACGCTACTCATGCATTTAAGAAGCCCTGAAAGTATGGGGCTGGCAGGCCGTTTCCCCGCCCCAGGCTCGGCTGAATCAGTTCGGCCCAACAAAACGATGGGCATTGGGAACGGAGCAGGAATAAAAACATGAGGAGGGATACGTAATAACAATTCGCGGGCTATCGATAGATCGGATTGGCTGCAGAGAAATCATCTATCTGTATAAGAAGCCCCTCTCTTGGCCGCGCCACCATTAAATACAGGCCCCAGCTTGAAAGTCATTTACAGCTGCAGAGTTTCATTTTAGCCCTTGCGCAGTGGAAGAACTGGTTTACGATGCCGACTCGGACGACGACACGGGCTCGCGCCGCCAAAGAGGCGGCCGCAGCAGCTCCGCCAGCAGCT
The DNA here is from genome assembly GCA_027627215.1 of Lecanicillium saksenae. Lineage (NCBI taxonomy): Eukaryota > Fungi > Ascomycota > Sordariomycetes > Hypocreales > Cordycipitaceae > Corniculantispora > Corniculantispora saksenae. The sequence continues at coordinate 16,701 of JANAKD010000169.1, read as the reverse complement.
CCGCCCCAGGTGAAGATTGAGCCGAAGACGCTGTCGCTGTTTGGATATCTTGATATGATTCCCGGCGTAGTAGCGATTGTTGCTACCACCATGGTCTCGTTTGTTACCGGATTATTCAGAAGCGAAAAGGACTCCAAGACTTATTATCTTCATATCGCCAACACGGCCCTGCGCAAAGCCACGCATCGTCTCACTCCTCTCCAGCTGCAGTAAGAACACAAAGCGAGATTACCGATACACGTGAAGATTCGTTGCTGATAATTTCTTGTAGGGTTGTTTCGCCTACCACTGACATCATTTACAATCGGTATGCGCGGGCTAGCAAATTTGAGCCCGATACGGTCGCTCTCGCTCATGGGGCTCAGGGTCACTGGATTGGCAACAAGAACGCGACCAACGTCCTGATTTGGTTTCACGGTAAGCCTTGCCCCCCCATTGCTGGTGGTAGTCTGAGAAGGAAGACGCTGGAACATGTGCGCTAATGCAAGCTTCTAGGTGGTGGATTTTGTCTGCCCGCCAATCTTGGCTATTTCAAATTTTTCGAGCGTGTTCTTAAAGATGTGAATGCCACTGGTGGTGACCTCTGCATCTTTGCCATTACATACACGCTTGCTCCCCACGGTACATACCCCGTGCAGCTGACCCAGTCTGTCGAAGGTCTGCGCCATGTCCTCGAGAAGACGGGCCGCTCTCCTCGCAATGTCCTTCTCGGAGGTGATTCCGCAGGTGGTAACCTGACGGTTGGCGTGCTCTCTCACCTGGCGCACCCGCACCCCAGTATTGTCCCGCTGAAGCTCTCGGAACCCCTCCGCGGCGCTGCCACCATAGCCCCCTGGGTGGCATTGAAACCTGACACGTCGGGTCACGTCATCTACGATGGCGGAGATATTGTCACGACATTTGTGGGCGAGTCCTGGTCGAAGGCATTCATGGGTGATGCCGAGCCCGACTTCTACACGGACGCCATCGAGGCCCCTTCGAGTTGGTTTGAGACCTTCCCTGTCAACAAGATGCTCATCCTCGGGGGCGAGAATGAGATTATGATGCCATTGATTGAAATGTTCTATGAGAAGCTGAAGGTAAGTGTTCAGCACCAAGATTGGTTTTCGAGAATGTTCGTATTGACTGTTACATAGGGCGGGTTTCCGAACGTGGAGCTCTTCATGGGCAAGAGAGAATCTCACGTTGCGCCAGTTTACAACGTCTATGTAGGGGACAATACGGAGACTGAGCAGGGCAAGAAGCTCAAGACATGGCTGAGCGAGTTGTTGAAGTAAAGTAGCTTGTACTATTGGCACATATAGCAGAATATACCACATCGCTGCGTCTCTCTCGACTTAATTTGAATTGACTTGCCTGCTTCGCCCAACGTCTCATGATTAACAGAAGTGCTGCACCACGATGCCCCGCGCATACATGTATTCTTCTAACAGAAGACACTGCAAAGTTGGATACCGTTAATAGAAACCAATATTCTGTGACAAATATTATATCGATTAATTTTATTGACGGAGAAAAAATAGCCGACATCTCTGTAAGTCGTCCACAAGTCACTTTTGTTAGTGATTTCACTGTTGAGTTCTCACCATGGCGCAAAACTACAGGGGTTATCAGGCCATTCGGCGAAGCGCTGTGTGGGCTTCCAGCGCCCGCCTAGCGCACAATCGATACTCACTAACACACATTCAGGTAGTGGCCGAAGTGCCTTCACCGTAACCGTGCACGTCTTAACAGTTGGAACTCGCTGAACCCGATCAAGACCAAGCCTTCGGGGAAACCATTGCAAGTATAAATAGCAAAGATCACTTCACAGTAAAGTTGAAAAGAGTTTAAAGTAGAATCAATCGTTGCAATCGTCACCGCAAACAATCTTCTAAGAACGCAAAATGGCAGCCAATAAGGAGGGCTATGATCGGCGGCTCAAAATGGTGGAGGGCATCGTCGAGCAGTTTAAACTAAAGGCATGAGGATGAGCTGAATCACAGCCGACTATTTTCTAACCAAGGCTCAAAATCATAGGCCAAATCTATCGAAACAGTGGCCTATGTTGATCAGTGCCCTTTTAATTTCAACAATTTCATTTACAAGGTTGAGTTAGAGAGCCCGGCTGTACCCGCCTCGTTTTCCGGCAACCAGCCTGGAACCACGGCGCCCCCAGAAGCTGGCGTTGACACTCTCATTGTACGCCTGAGTAATCTCCGCGCGGAGGGTTTGAACAATTCCAACCGCGTTTCAAGCGATGTGGCGTGTTCTTTCATTGCCAGGCAGGCAATTGCCACGGCTAGCCTTGAACAAATCGTCCCTGCGACGTACGCCTGGGCGCCAGCCAAGTCCATTGATGCGATCGAGGAAGTAAACTTTGGCTGGGTTGTCAACGAATACAAGCCCGGGCAGGATTTGGATGCACAACTTCCCTCTCTTACTCAGGAGGAGAAAGAGAATGTTCTTGATCATATTGCCAAGATTGTAAGCGCGCTGCAAAATGCAACAGTTCCACCAAGCGTGCAGCAGTTTGGCGGCTTGAGATTTGATGCAAAGGGCGCCATCGTGTCGGCGGAGATGGCGCTGGTGAAGGGTGGCCCCTTTAATATTTACACGGATCTTTGGGCTGCTAAATTGGAATCACAGCTTGCCGAAGCTGAGACGAGCCCTGTGCTAGAAGGCTGGCGTGACGAAGATATTGCGAAGCGTATTCGCGGCTTCATTATGAATGGTGGTCTAAACAAGGCCCTGCAAGGTGTTGGACTGAGTGAGCGCGCCTTTGTACATGGTGACCTCAGTAAGGCTGTTATCTTCATACATTTTAATGCTAGGACTAATCCAAGCAGCCACGAATAACATGCTCTACGACGCCACCAGTAAGAAAATTACTGCGCTTCTCGACTTTGACTGGTCCGTGGTCACGCATCCCGCCGAGGAGTTCTTCTCCGGATTTCGAGACATTGGCGGCTGCATTCAAGACGAGCCCAAGGGCTTCCAGGCGGCCATCCTTGCCAACGACTTCTCGTCAAGACCGGAGAGTCTGACGGAGGAAGAAAACCAGCAATGGCGCAACGCCAAGGACTGGAGCGCCGCGGCGGGGAGAAACGACGTGAGGCTGCCTAGCGACATTGCCGGCGTCGAGAAGATTAAGACGCTCCACGACTTTAGCGACGCCATCTGCCCCTTTGAGCTTAGCAGCGCGGTCATGCTGAGGCGACTTTCCGAGGAGGCCAAGGCGAAGAAGATGAAGGAAGTGCGCGAAACAATCACTGAGTTTTTGGACAACCACAATTGAGGTGCTACATATGTACATATGCCCTGCCCTTGGGGCGGAATGGCGGGGAATACTGCCACCGCAGCCCCGTGGCGTGGTGTGCCCCGCTGGTTGGAAGTTGAGTGTGTTTCTGGGCGAGGGTTTGGGGTAGCTCGGATGTCGTCTCATCTAAAGCGAGAGTCTCCTTATGAAATAAAAAGGCTTCTGATGCTCGACCCTTTGATCCTCACTCTTATCGCATTCTCAGTGTAATAACACCATTAATGAGTGAAGCCCGAACCGTTCACGAAGCACAGGCCATTTAAGCACATGCATCGTATTTTATGCTATCCGAGGCTAGAGGCGCCGATGTATGCAGAGTACCATCAACTGTCCAGCCACAGCTCAGCTGGCAACGCTACTTCGCCCCTGTTAACCCGCATCGCACTAGTATTGGTTGCAGTGTTCCTCACTCGCAGAGGGTAGTCAGCCGGTCGCCAAAAGCTTAAATATGATCTGATTGAGTTGAAACATGGAAATTGTTTGTTGATCGAAACAGTCTCACTGAATGCAATCTCTGGGGTTTACAGTCAATGATTAATTACCCCTTCAACCCAAAGATGCAGGCGAGCTGGGCCGTCGCAGTATCTTGGCCAGGCGATGGTCGACGCCTCCAAATACAAGGATTCACGGCTAGCAGGTCCCTAGCGTAGCAATCTCGTGCCGCCCAAACGGATATGCGGGGTAACTCAGTGCCTTCCTGGTTGCAATCTAGCCGTGGAGCTCGTCGTGTGGTTGCGAGGCTCCGTTCCCCAAATAAACAGAAGACTCGCGGGGTCCCCAAGGAGCTGCTTGTCTTTTCCCAACCTCTTCATTCGTACTTCCTATTCCAAGTCTTCTGTTCCACGAGGTGAATTGATTGCAATCATGGCGCGCAAGCACAAGAACCCCATGACCAACCCGCTGCACTATGCGACGCCGCAGCTGCTCACCGGCGCACCGTCGACGTACGCTACTGCGCAGCGAAAATTGCTTGGATACGACTACGGTAAACTTGTTTTCCTTCCAACCTTCTTTCCATGAAGCTTAAGAGGCGGCGCACGCTCGTTTTAGAATTAGTACGCTGACATGGGAGTACAGTCATTGTCGGCGGTGGTTGCGCCGGCTGCGTGCTCGCCTCGAAGCTGTCCGAGGACCCCGATGTCTCTGTGCTCCTGCTCGAGGCCGAGGAGGAGGAGCCCGTCAAGCACTAAGAAAGAAATCGCATAAGACACCAAAAAAAGACCAAGCGCACGATGGGGAGGCAAAAGAAATTAGAATCTCGTTCGGAACCGCAACCATAAAGGACCAGGACATCCGTCACCACGATACGGCACTTTAAAACACCCTTTTCATATCTTTTTTCGGCGCTCGAATTGACGTGGTGGATGATAAACTAGAAAGATGGGATATTAATTTTTTGGGTTATACGTGTGGTTTGGCTGCCAGCAGGGAGGGCAGGGATGGGGAGCGTCGGTTAGATGCTGGCTCGGTGTGCCACGAGCAACGGGGCTGCTTGCTTGTTGCGTCGGGTCTGACTTTGGCCGCGTTGCTTGTATTCCTGTCTTGTCTTGTGTCGGCGGCTGCTTTATCCGCTCAGCAGTCGAAACGGGCTGGGCGGAAACAGGATTCCGCGACAGGCGAATCCTTGTTGTACATTTTTCCTTGTAAAGAAATGAGAACAGCCTTGCATGGGTGTAGGGTGTTGACCGTTTCTTTAATCTTTCTTTTTGTCTCAATGCAACAATCCTAAGACTTGTCTGATCTCCTGCGTAATGTGAATGTGATTAGGAATGAATACTACCTTTCTATTATGAGTGTGCCGCTGCATAATTGTACTCTATCACGGCCACATTTCTCTCATGTGGACTGGCCGTCAGCACAGGGGCCTTGAGGAAGAATAATGTGTACCCGTCCTCGCCAACAACAGCGAGCGATACGAAATCAATTTTTATATAAATCAAAAGGATCTTTTCATCTCGTCGTTTAAACAATAACCCAATTCTTGGACATGCCGTACACATGGCCAAAAAAGCGCATGCCTATAATTCCAACAATTTGAACGCATTTGCCCCATCGCCGGCTGAGCATTGCATCCCATCTGGCATATACTAACAAGCGTCCGTACTCATCTGTACCGTTCGATTAAAATCCCTTCATACCACAAGGCTCATACAATCCCACAAAAGAGAAAATTCACATTCAGGATGTATGCATTTTTCTTGTTAAAAAAAGATTAGTTTCTGTTTTATTGCCTTTTTTTTTTCTGGTTGCCTGTTGTTCGAGCTGATAGAATATTACCATTTTCCCCCAGCCAGTGTGTGAGCCGCAGAATTTTTGATTTACAGTACAAGGAGACGCATGCCACAAGAGTAGAAAACATGTATATAAAANGAGACGAAAAAAAAAAGTCAAAACAAGTTTCAGAACAAAAAGTTCTTGTCTCGTATTGAACCACTTGTGTGTGATTTGTGCGCGTGAATGAGGAAAACCAAAAAAGGTGTCAACGCCGAAAAGGAAACAAGAAAACAAAACAAGCTCGTATAAACATGATAAAAAACAGGACCATGAAGCATCACACCATTCCAAACGCCAAAATGAGTTTGTTAAAAAACGTGATTAACGGTGTCCATCCCGCCCAACCAATGTCCTTTCCCCCCAAAATCCATGACATTCATGAAATATAAAAGACAAAAGAAAAAAAACAGTTGTCATCTCCATCATCAATTTTTTTTTGGTGTTCGACTTTAATGAGTCGGGTATCATTATATGGACAGAAAAGAAAAGAAAATCTTCTTTGACTGGATATTAAACATCAAAGTGCCCTCCGCCGACCATTTGCTCGTCGTGAGTCGACGTGCGCACGATGCCGCTCATCCTGTTGCTCTTCTTGACGTCAAAATCGTCCAGGTTGTCCCAGTCGTCATCGTTGCCGTTGTGGTGGTGACCGGCGTCGTCCATGTCCTCGTCATCCTCGTTGATGTGGCTGCTGCGTCTGCGGTCGCGCATGTGATCGTCGAGGGCGCTCTCGTCCACAAAGGTGAAGCCTTGAAAGTTGGCCTGCACCGAGGGCGAGAGGGGCGTCGAGGCGGCGTAGCCGCGGGCCAGGGCGGCGGCACGCTCGTTGAGGGATCCGTTTTGGTCCAGGGCCGTGGTGAACTCGGGGTCGAAATAGGACACGTCGGTTTCAGACTTGAGCTTGGGCTTGAAGGGAGGGGCAATGCGCTTCTGGGCGAGAAGCGTCCAGTCAATGTCGTTGAAGAAGGGGTGCTGCTTTGAGCTCCTCGGCATCGTCGGTGGCGCCNGAGACGGTGCTTGGGGTTGCGGTTCAGCAGGCCCTTGACAAAGTTGCGGCCCTCCTGCGAGAGCGTGTCGCGGGGGAAGCGCACCTTGCCAAAGGCAATGTTCTTGTACATTTGTTGTGTGTCCTCGGCGTAAAATGGGCTCCAACCACAGCACATCTCAAAGACCAGGACGCCGAGCGACCAGAAGTCAACCATCTTGGTGTAGCCAGACTCGTCCAGCAGCACCTCGGGTGCGAGATACTCGGTGGTGCCGCAAAACGTATTGGTGGTGTCGTTCTTGGTGAGGTTCGCCTTGGACAGGCCGAAATCGCAGAGGGCAATGTGGCCGTTGGCGTCGAGGAGGATGTTTTCGGGCTTGAGATCGCGGTACACAATGTCGTTGTTGTGCAGGTGTTGGATGGCGAGGATCAGCTCGGCAATGTAAAACTTGGCGCGTCTCTCATCGAAGCGGCCTTCCTTTTGCAAGTGCCAGAAGAGCTCGCCGCCAGACATGTAGTCGGTCACCAGGTATAGCTCGGAGGGTGTTTGGAAGGAGAATTTGAGGCCGACGATGAAGGGTGAATCCGAGGTGGCGGTGCGGACAAGAATGTTGCGCTCGCCGACGGTGTGAGCGACTTCCTTCTTTTGCACAATGACCTTCTTCTGCAGCACCTTCATGGCGTAGATGCGCTTCGTGTCTCTCTTGCGAACCTGGTAGACCTGACCGAAAGTGCCCTTGCCGATGAGCTTCAGGATCTCAAAATCGCTTGGGCCAAAGTGCTTCTTCTCGGTGCGCTGGTAGAGGGCCTCGACAAAGACCTCGCCGGTGGGCGCATCCTCGGCGACGGTGTTGACGTGGCCCTTGAGAGGGAACCAGCCGCGGACAGGGGTTTCCTTGTCCCTGGGGGCCTCAAAGTTGACATGGCCGAGGAATTCTTCGCCATTGGTGCCGTGATCGTATACGGAGACGTCCACCAGGGGATCGGAGTCGACAACGTCACTGCGACATGGGTTAGCTTGGGACCACGGCAAGTCGGGAGATGCGTCATACAATACGGCCTCGGCGTCCCACTTGGGGTTTGTGAGAGAGGCGTTGCGGCCATTGGTGCGGTTGCGGAAGGTATTATAGTCGGAGATGCTGGTGTTGCTGCTTTGGCGACTGCGCATGGGAATGGCCATGGGGCGGCCGGAATCGCTGCCGGATCGCTGGATGGGGATGCCGCCAATGGCAGCCTGGGCGACGTTGAGAGGTTCGTCGTCCTCGGAAGGGCGGGGGCCGCTGGAGATGAGCTCGGAACGCTGAAAGACGACGACGACGTAGGGGTCGCGGCACTTGCGAAGGCCGCGGGCCTCGGAGATCTTGACGGTCAGCTTGCCGCGGGCGGCGGGGACCTGAGCGCCGGTGGAGCGCGGGGTCTGGGTGCCGCTGGCCTCGGCGCCATCGTTGCTGGTGCGGGAGAGTGAGTCTTTGCCCTCAGACTGCGAGGGGTGGGCAGTCGAGAGAGCTCTGGTCGGGGTAGAAGGACCGCTCTTGAAGATGATACCACGTGTTAGCTCTTTGAGCCCACCAAAAGAAAACCATTTGCTAGACGGTTGAGTAGAGGAGGAAGCAGAAGTAGTAGAAGTAGTAGTAGTAGTAGTAGTAGCAGGATTAGAAGAATTAGAATGTGAAGCGTTGTGGGACTGGGAAGACTGGGCGCGGCTCTCGTCGAGAGATTGGACGCCACGGGTGGTAAAGGAAAGCTGCTGGGCGGCGCTCATGGCATGGCCGGCAAGAGAAGCAGACCGGCCGGCGGCTGCAGAGTCTTGCGAACGAGTATTGAATACATGAATGGCGGAGCTTGGCAGAAGAGCAAGGCTGGGAGGGGAGGAGGAGTNGGGATAGGGGATGTATGGCCGTGGTGAGGTGCTGCGTAGGACCCGACTTGGCGAGCAGAGGGGCGGGAGGATGCGCNGGCGGCCGAGGCGTCCGAGGGAGCGGCACCGGAGGAGGACGAAGATGAAGGCGGCGCACCAGCCGAAGCTTGGGGGCGAGGCGGTGGTCGCATCTGTGTGCCCTCGGATGCCGGAGACGGAGATTGAGGACGAAGATCGGCCGAGGGAGCATCGGGGTTGACGGCGGCGGAGGTAGGCGCCAGAGCGGGGGGCTCAGCAGCTTGTAGGGGAGTCTGGGGAGTTTGGGATAGTGGTGATGGTGACGATGACTGTGATGATGTGGTGGTTGTGGTTGTGGTTGTGGTGGTAGTGGTAGTGGCAGTGGCAGTGGCAGTGGTGGTGATGTGGGCATTGTCCTGCGGCGAGTCGAGGGAAGAGGACGAAACGGTTGTAGAAGGGTCTTGACGAACCTGGCCGAAGTAGCTCATGATTCCGGGGAGGCGCTTGTCGTGGGGGTCGGGTTGAGGAGTGGCAATGCCGGATCGCGGGGTGTCTGAGCCTATTTGGTCGATGCCATCGTCTTCGGCGGCAGTTCTAGGAGCGGATTGGTCAACAGTCTGCATCGTGGCAGAAGATTGAGGTGGTGAATTGGCCAGGAAGAACCTGAGAGCGGGCCTCGAGGAGGGGGAGGAGGAGGAGGAGGGAGTTGAGGAGGGGAGGAGAAGAAGAAGAAGAAACAAGAGGCCTGGCGCTCAAAGAGGAGTCAAAAGTGAAAAAAGGCGTGGATGTGGTTTTTGGTGTAGTGGGTGTCGGCGAGCGCGGGGGAAGAGGGAGGGGCTTTTCTTGGTGAGGAAGTGGTTCTCTTTGGAGCGGTGCAGCGGTGCAGCGGTGCAGCGGTGCAGCGGTGGTGGCGGATTTTGGTGCGTTTTTTGGCGTTGGCCTTGTCGGTCCCGCGCAAAAATTGGATAGAGTTGGCGATGCGCGGCCCAGAATGAGAAGACGGATGTGTTTCTCTTTCTCTTCTTTTCAATCAAGGACTAGTTTATTGCTGTTTGCCAAGCCCAAGAGAGACAGAGAGAGAGGGAAAAAACCAATGCCAAGAACGCTGTACAAAGAGCAGCAGGGAGAAGCGGGTTCGTGCGCAACGATGAAGGTGGTCTTGAGGCTGATGATGATGCAACTGGGATTGTATGGTGGATGCAAAAAGAGATGCAGGATTCAAAGGAAACAAGGAGGGAAAAAGGCTATGGAGATGATGGGAGATGTGGTGAGCGACCCGACCTTGCGAGCGTATACAAGGTTTGAGGCATGTGCAATCAAAGGTTGGGCTGGGTTGGCTGGCTGGCGGGCTGGCGGGCTGGCTGATTGCGCCCACCGCAGCAGATGGCGGCAATTCCGAGAGCGGATATTTCAAATTTGCAGCCTCTTTGTATTCTCTGGCCTCTCTTTGGTTTAATTTTTTTTAATTTTTTTTCCAGACAACAAGGGCGGGCCAACGGGACCTGACAGGAAGAGGGCTTTGCGGGTATCGAGGAGCGCTGGTCGGGCCACCAAGCCGCTAGCAGTAAGCCTGTGGCCTGTACCAGTACCTAACAGAGGTGCTAAGTAGTGTGCCCAGGTGCTAGCGGCGCAGCGACGGCAGCCCAACATACGGCCCAGGCGAGACTGGCGGCGAAATTTGCCATTTGATGGGAGCCCAAGTGGAGAATCAAACTCGTAACAGGCGTAATGGTAAACAATTGCGCCTTGTTCGATTGCAGTGATGCGAGGTAATAGGGAGTGCTTTGCTTGCTTGTCGGGAATAGCAGGCCAGCTTCCCAAATCGGCAAGCCCTTGCACACGAGGCAGCCAGCCATGTAAAAATTTTGATGCGGCGCCAACCTCAGACCAAGAACAAAAAAACTCATCGACATGTTCTTCTCGAGTGGCCCACACCTAGTTTCAACGCCACCGGGGGGCCGTGGTCTATTGATCATGGCGTTGCCTGGCGTTGGTGTCGTGCGCGAGCATACCTGATACCTGACACGACAGCCACTACAAAGGACGCATCAAGGCTGGCCGAGTCAGGGCGACGGGCTTGGGTGCGCCGCTCGCATGCGAATTGACATGCTTGACATGCTTGACATGCTTGACATGCTTGACATGCTTGCACTGCAGTCTGACGTACTCATCTCCCTGACCTGCCGCATCTCAAACGCAACCGAGGGTGATGCGCGTCGCAGCGGAATGCAATGCACCTCCCCCCCAAGGATCCAATGATGGTGAAATTGCCATGTGGTTCTGTTTTTGGCGGGCAGCTCCCCGCGGTGCAAAAAAGACAGGGTGTGCAATGACCAAGCAGCGAGCGGCAAACTTCGGAGGGCAGCCCAGGAAAAAAAAAAAACCTGGGCAATTTGACAAGGTTCTTGTCGCCGAATGGGAAAAAATGGAAGCCTCGCGGAAGCACGCGAGAAGCAAGCTCGGGCCAAGTTGTTGCAACCACACCAAAAACGAGGAAGCTTGGCCGAGATAGAGTCTGCAGAGGTCATCTTCAACACTCTTCAGCACTCTTCAGCGCTCTTCAGCGGGTGAGCCCACCCCCCATCCAGCCGCCCCAGAAGGCTCCAGCAGGCTCCAGCGTACCACCACACCACCTGCGGCCGGGCTGACTCGCAAAAAAATCGCCGCAACCAATTGAGAGCGGGTAGAAGACAAAGGCAGTAGAGCACAGAGAGAGGCTTTTCTTTCCGCCTGCGCTATTCTTGTCGTTTTCGCCCCGTCCATCCAACCCAATGAAGAGCCAAGGCCAGATGGCGGTAGTGGTGACGCTGGCTGGGGCGGAGCAAACCGCTGACGGCAACCAGTTACCACTGTACCAGTATCAGTACCCATCAAAGGCCTGGTCGCCGCGCATCGCTAGAGCAAGGCTGAAACTGATTGCTCTCTTGTTTCGCTGTTTCGTTCATCCCGTTCGGTAATGGACGAGGGGCCGCATTCGCAAAAACCCGATGGAGGGTCCGTGTTGTGCCGTATTGCTGACTGACAACAACGCCTTTGCTCTCGTCGTTTGCGCCCGCGCGCGAGGCCGGCGACCCCTCCCACCCGTTGATATCAGAGAGAGAGCCTGACAGTGGCAGTCGTTGGATGCTTCCCCGCCGCCTCCTCTGCATCCCCCATCGTGCCTTTGCCCATACACGAAAGAAACCCGCTGTGCCAAACTAGGCAAGCTTTTGCCCAGAAAGCCAGGGTTCGCTGCATGCGCTGCTTGATAAGCTGAGCTGGGCTGCTGCGGGCTTGCGTGCAGCAGCGCACCAATGCAATAGCCTGTAGCTCGCTAAGCAGAGGGCTGCAGCGTGTAGAGGGAAAAAAAAAATAAAAACGACTTCCAAAAGCCGCCACTCGACGGGCCATGATGAAATTGAATGCCAAACGTAGATAGATGAAATGAAATTTACAACTCACTTGGACATCATTGCTTGCGTCGCCCGGCGCAGCAGGTCGAATCCCCCTCCGTTGTGCGGCTGATGCGTCTCGCTTCCAGTCATCATGGCGGGCGTAATATATCGAGTAAAACCTAGATTAGAAATCGAATCAAGGAGGAGAAATACAAAAGGGAAATTGAAGACAAAAAAAAAAGACAAAAAGACAAATAAAGGAAAAGAAAAAGAGAGAAAAGTAATCCCAACCGTCTTCAACGGCAAATGAAATCAACTATACAAGCTTTGCTCCTTCGAGCCAGTCTTTGGTTGATCCCGTCTTGACGTGTCTTGCGGTGCAGAGGTGTGCTAACATGTATGATGCAAGTGTAGAAGCAGGGAGACGAGACTTGCAGCATCGCGAAGAAACTACCTTTTTTTTTCCCTTTCTTCGGCGCCGCCACCTCGAGCACAGCTACGGCAAAAAAGGCGTAGGTACCTTGTTAGTACATGCCAACCAGCCTCGAGCTGCGCCCACCCACACCACTCAATCACTCACTACGTCTATTATTACATTACCTCGACCTACCTCTTGAGTAGGTAACTAGGTAAGTTAGTTAATTAGCTTACAGCTGGCTTTCCTCGCTCACCTTGCCCACCCTCCTTGCCTCCCAAACAAGCTTCACAAAACTCGCCGTCACCAGCCCTTTCTTTTCTGCTTCATCCTCGACAACTCCTCCAATTACCCATCCTCCTTCCTCCCTGCCCAACCATTTTCCGCATGCACCGCTACCCCTCATCAGAACCCTGCTGCGCTGAACCCGTGCAGCCACTTTGACCTTGGAACACATCCCATCGCCCGCCAGCCCATATAATTGCGGGACGCTGCCGTCACTTCCCCGCAGGCCATTGAGGGGAAAATCCCGAGTTCAAAAACTGTTAGTCTTGTATGAGATCATTCTTTCTGTCTTGACTATTGCCTAGCACTGGCCATCAGACAAAAGCACAGAGGCTGGCTCTCTTTCTAGCCAGCGGGTCTTGTCCGATGATGCGAGCCTACTGTGGCACACACACACAGACACACACGCACCAACCCAAGTATCTCTCTTGTACCCCTCAATCCAATCCAATCCAATCCAATCCAAAGCTTGACTACGCTATACGCCGGGGAAAGCCTATTACAGAGTTGCCAAGATGGGCGGGCTTACGAATGTAGTCTGTGGCAAAGAACGAAAAGGAACAAGGCGTTTCAACAGGATGCAAACATGTTCAGTTTGAGTCATAGCATTGCTTTATAAGAAAAGCAATTAGACCCAAGCTCTGCATCGTCTTTCGCCACCCATCCCAACTTATACCGCCAGGCAGCTCTTGACATTCTCGACATGCGTACACCTACACGAAACAGATTGCCCATCAATCCGTCAAAAGAAACTACTGATAACCAAAACGTCGCAAGTCTCGGCCCCATTACCCCTCATCTCTGCACTTCCTCTCTAGACATCTCTTCGCCACCAACCTACCGATGGACCCTCCGGACTTGAGCCAATGGTGGCCAACTAGAAAAGAATAATGCCTCGCCGCCAAACCAAGACCGGCACCCAACCACGTCCCCCATCCCACTTTATAATTCTCGAACCCCCCACACACGGCCTCTTCACAGGAATGAAACATGGGGCTTCTATTTTAACAATTTGTCATATTACCGACCTGCCGCTTTGTTTCTAAAAAAGCTTGCATCTTGCTCCAAGACAACTCGACGACCAAGCTCTCCCGTCAATCCCGAGCTATGCGCATTGTACCCAGGCTAAAGCAAGCAATACTAATTCCGCACTCTCGGCCAGCTCCAGATGTAACCCCATTCATGCACGTTTTTCCTCATGTCCCTTACTTGGCCATCTTTCTCTTGTTTTTTTTTTGCCCGTGATTCAGCTAGGGTCGAGTTCGCAATGCCCATCGCGCCGCTTTGCCATGGTCCAATTGGTCACATACCCATCCTCGAAGGAGGCTCATCTGAACCCCCGCCTTCCCACCGCATAATCAGCCGCCCTCCCCCTACGCCAGCCACCTCCCAATGGCTTGCGTCTCGATCCGCTACTGCATTTTCACAATCAAGTTTATCGAACCTCAATGGCGCCTCCACGACAAAGAAAAAAAACGAGAAGCCACATATAGATCAGTGCATGATAATTTGCCACTTCAGCCCCAAGCCGGAGGCGGTGTACGGCTTGCCTGCTGCATGACTTTTAGATTTTAAGCTCAGGTAATGCGCTCAATTTTTTTTTGACAGCAACCGTCAGAGCGCAAGAGCTGCAGCTGCAGACATAGTCATATATCAGAATCTCGTCTCCTTGGTCTCGGGCCGCCTCGGGTCGGTGACAACAACCGCCCTCCAGGGAGAAGCCCACCAACCACCTCGCCATTGTCTTGCCATCAGACGATGGCTTGCGTTTGCATCATCATGCCAGCCAAAGCATTGAGAAAGAGTGACAAAATAACCCGATCAGAGAATGCCTCTCCAAGAAGCAATGCTGCATCACCTACGCATGGGACTCTCCATCTGTATTGCCCTGCACAGGCTGCGTGGTTGGACGGAGTCCCCATAGACCCCGTCGTCCTCAATACACAGCTCAAAGTTTCAAACTGCAGCAATTATCCCTTGACCCGATCTCTCTTCCCTTCTCTCTCTCTCTCTCAAACACCGCGGCGGATGATTCATATAGTCACTTTTGCATTTAGCCTTGCATGCATCCAGCATCGAGGGCCCCGTACCCCTCCCTCCCTGCCGAACACGGCTCGGTGAAACCCATTCATAAGCGATAGAGAACGGCAGCTACATCGCACGCGGCCGCCGTTACACCGCAGAACCGAGTTCAACCTGAGCTGGAAGAAGACAACTTGTATTCCTCAGCCGCAATAGAAGATGAACTATTATAGGTTGCACAGCATGCGCAAATGTCTCCGTGAGCTGATCTTGGAGATGCGGCTGAAGTATCAGTGTAGACAGAAGACAACGCTTCGCTGCCAGAAGGCGCAGCGGAGATCTTTTGAAGCATCCAGAGACGTGAATGGCAGTTATTTGACTCAGTCTACATGCATCTTTGTATGGCTCAAAGTCACGATAGGCTGCCGAGATTGCTGGTTTTATCACAGCCGTGCATTAGATTCTGGTGATCGCCAACTCGTATCAAACGTTCAACGTAGAATATTCACCCATTGTAAATATATTCAGATGTAAAAAAGTAAAAGCCATCGCTTGCAAACCACGTCGAGCTGCTTCATATTATCATTTGCGCCGTTTGCTGTTGCATACGCAGTCATGCGTTGCACCTCACTACCTTTTCACAGAAAACAACCGGCCTTCATATTTCACCTCTCAAAATCATATTTTATTCTCTCAACTCGTCAAAACATCATAATCTCATTTCAGTTGCCATCTCATAATCAAGACGAAGCCGCCTGCTTGGCCTCCCTGATCATGCCCAGCCAGCTCTGCGTCATCTCCGCCGTCACGCCTTCTGGCACCTTGAAGTTGGGGTCAGGCGACGCGCGAGCTTCCAGCGGATCGGGGTAGCGATCTAAGGGGGATCAAGCCCGTCAGTACTAAACTCGGTACACCATAAGAAGCCCCTTTCGTGTGAAGCCCTTTCCCGACTTACTGGGGTTGAAAGAGGCATCCGTCAGCTTGCTCTTGTGATAGTCCTTGTCTTCTTTTTGTCTCTTGCTCATCGTCTTGACTGGCGCCATCGGTGATGAATCAGCCATCTTGCTCCAGCGTCTGTCTAATCTTCCAGACTATTAAAAAAAGATAATTTATCACTGCCTGGCTCGTGGCTTGGCTTTTTTTGTGCTGTGCTCTTGTATGTGAATAGGTAGATGCCTCGAGTGGCGCCACTCTGACCTGCCTCCCGGAACCTCTACGCAGCCAGCCCCACCAACGGTCTCCTCTTCACTCGCCCTTCCGCATTTCGCATCCTCAACACAAAGACCACACAAAACCCCGCCATCAAACAAGACAGTGCCGGGCATCAAAATCTCACTCAGGCACACCCTGCCCAACTCCAACCACCGCTATACATGTCCAAAGGCATCAGATTGGCGCGCATCTTCCCGTATTCTGCTCCCACATCCATGCGTTGACGTTGGTCCAGTCTCTGCTGCCCTAATAAGCGTGCAAGAGACCGTTGCCAGGTTTTTGTCATCCGGTTGGTGCCGAAAGGAGAGAGCCAGCCACAATTTTCTACATCAGCGAAAATTCCACGCGGTTGAATAACGCACCCAGGATTGGTATTCGAGTTCAGAAACGGACTACATAATCACAATGGGCAAAAAGACTGCTGTTCCTGACGCCTGGGACGATGACTGGGAGGTCCAGGCGGATCGTGCTGCCAAGGAAGAGGCCGAGAATCCGACTCCCGCGCCGGCTTTGACAAAGGCCGAGCGTCTGGCGGAGCATGCCGAATCAAACCGAAAGCTCTGGGAATCGGCGTGAGTGAAATAAAATCCAATGCTGGCAAGGTTCTCAGAGGAAATCGTGCTGACTGAGAAACGCAGAGAATCAAATGAAAGGTTTCACTACGTTGAGGCCTCCAACACCGTGCCGCTGGCTGCCACCTTTAAGCCGCAGGTCAAGGTGCTTAGCAGGAAGCCCGTCATTGCTAAGCGCGGTGACCCTTCCGGCGCCCTGGGACAGCTCAGCCTCGACGACGACGACGCCAAGAAGGAAGTCCAGCTGAGCCCCGAGGAGGTCCGCGCCAAGCAGAAGCGCGAACGCGAGGAGAAGCAGCGCAAGTACGACGAGGCGAGAGCCAAGATCTTTGGGGAGTCGGCGCCATCCTCNACGTGGTTCTTCGCCGGGCAATGGCACCACGACGCC
>JANAKD010000168.1:0-31975 GCA_027627215.1 Lecanicillium saksenae | reverse complement strand
GTGGCTGCGGAGCGGGCCGGTGCAGGGCTCGTGGAGCGAATTCCACCGCGACCTGGTCTCGCGCCTGCCCGCGGACCACCCGGACCCGGACAAGGCCAAGACGGCGCAAGCCGCCAAGGACGCGATCAATTCGAGATCGCAAAAGTTTCTCGTCTATCACCCAGACAAGACCGGCTGGTCTCCAGAAGATCATTACGTGCGGTTCATCACCATTGTGGTGCTCGATTCCCTGTTGGCAAATCTGTGGTCTGAATCAGACTGGAAGAAGAGGAATGTAGAAATCTGCAAGGCCGTCTACGAAGTTTTGTTCTTTTTAAAAGCGTCGCATTATATGAACCAACAAGCGCCCCCTAGATATTCGGATTAAGCATCTTGTTAGCGTTCTCTTTGTCTTCATGGAAATATGTTACTTCTTTCTCGATTTCATATCACTGCCTGCGGTTTTGCACCTGGTTATAGGCAGCCAAGAAATATAGCCTCGTCCAGGTCACATTAAAGCTTTTCTATTCATAATGCTAAGTAATATGATGGTCGCTCTACGCGAGCCGTGGTATATGTAAAATTTTGTAGGTGACAAATTGGTCGTTCGATCGCTTTTTGCTTTTTGATTCGCTTTACATTCTGTGAATCTTCTCCTCGTTCATGTACTTCTCGAGGCCGGAGTCAAGGTGAGCCCACCACTCGAACAGGAACGAGTTGCAGATGAGCTTGAACCAGGGGGTGAACTTAAGACTGGGGTCCTCAAAGAGCTGCTTCAGGCGGTCGGGGCTGACGTATTGGGTGGCTTGGACCTCGTTGGGGCTGGGGTTCAGGTCGACATTGGCCTTGATGAACAGGATGTAGTCAACTAGAGAAAGTGGTTAGCAGGTTAGCAATATCATCTAGTCGCGCGTTGACATACTCTCGTGCTCGCCCCATTTGCCGTCGCTGGGGGCCTTGTAGTGGATGCGGGTCAGGAAGCGGAAGTTCTCAATGGGGACCTGCTCCTTCTTGATGCCCAGCTCGTGGTCGAGCTTGCGCTGGGCGGCGCGCTTGACGCCCATGATGGAGTCGGGGAGGTTGGAGCCGGTCTCGCCAGGGATGCCGAGAGGGTGGGAGCAGCAAGTGTTGGTCCACATGTCGGGGAAGGTGATCTTCTCGGTGGCGCGCTGCTGAAGGAGCAACTCGTTCTTGTCGTTGAAGAGGAAGACGGAAAAGGCGCGGTGGAGGAGACCTTTGTCGATGTTGGTCATGAGATGGCCTGGTGGAGGGTGGCAAGTTAGCGAGGGCCGGAATTATCGAAGGAAGCTGCTTGAACTAGCGACCCATGAGTCCAAGGGCGGCGTCTTGGGAGCACATACACAGCTTCTTGCTGGCCTGGCCGATGGGCATATCATTCTCGTCGAGAACGATGCAGACCTCGTCCATCAGACGAATCTGCTCCTCATCGTGGCCAGACAGCGCCTCGGAGGTGGTGTCAATGTCCGGGAACAGGCGGAGAATGGCATCAGCGGTGATGGGCTGAGCCGAGACGGTAGCGGTGGTGGTGGTTGTGGTAGACATGGCTGTTGTCGGTGTGGACGACGGCAAAGGGCGGGACAGGACAGGGCGGCGCGACGGCGACTGCGACTGGTGTGGGTGCAAGCTCAAATCAAGCAAGAGCACAAATAAGAAAAGATATCAAAAAGACAGGCGTCGAACCACGCGGAGACTGTCGCGATGGTGATGGTACGTTGGAGAAGAGAAAAGTCAAAAAGATTTGGCGGTGGTGGTGAAGAACGGCGGCAGGCGGTTTAATGAATGGCGACCCCTCACCCCCATCCACAATCTACTGGTAGCAAGTAACGAGATACAATACCAGGTACGACTTTGCCCCTCTTCTCTCCCCGACTTGCAGCCAAATAAGACCGTTACAGTGTCCGCCACTTCGTGCCTACTCCGTGGCAGCTAGTCAGTAAGCTGTTGTGCTATTACCGCATCCTGGTTTTAATTTGGCTGCCAAACCGGTGCAGCTCATCTCGGATTCGAATTCGGGATCCCTGCCTTTCCACCTTGAAATTGTGGGTGGGACGTCCCTCCTCCTGCTTGCCCCGCACCAGTCACCAGTACGAGTGCTCGAATTCGGCCAATACACCCCAAAGTGCCTTGATATTATACCCGGGGTTATTTGTAAGAAATGGTGTCCAGCTGAATTGAAAGCCTTTGTCGCCACGCGAGAAAACTACTCGGGGTACAGAGGAAAAAGAGACCAGAACCACAAAAAGCTAGCCAAATCATGGAAATGGTGGGGTCGACAAACCCGTTTCTTTCCAGCACCCCACTGAACCACGATTCTTCATCAAACCACGCAGTCCTTGTCGTCACTGGAGGCTGTTGGCGAAACCTCGCTAATAACTGTGGTTCATGTCAAAGCAGATCTTGAACTATATAGTATTGGCGATGGCAAAGTATATTTTCGGCTTTCCAGCGGCACATGTCAAATCTCGTTGATCATGTTGCCATTGATCATCGAGCTCTCGACTCCGATGTTCTTTACACGCTTACGTTTATTCATCATGTCATTTACTCTGGGATGCTAGCGGACTCTTCAGCCTCATTCGCCCCCTCAGCCTCGTCGTAGCTATGATATTCCTCCTCTGCTTCCTCCTCGTCCTCACTTCGACCCACATCCTGTCCCAGTATGATATCCTCGCTTCCTTGCCATTGAGGGGGCGGTGCCGGTAACGAGGCTTCATCCTCGTCTGCCCAACCGTAGTCTTCGTCCTCGCTATCCGGTACCTCGAGCTCTGTCTGCCCAATCTTGCGCTTTTGCTGCGCCGCGGCCGCAATCTCCATTGGATGACTAGCTTCGTATTCAACATCGCGCACGCCAGTCTGTTTTTTCCCCATGAAAGTTAGTCATATACTGGAAAACGTCGGAAACGGGACTGCATGATGCACCTACCGACTCAACTGTAAATGCAGACGCATTCTCGACCACCTCCATCATCATACGACCGTCCACTTTTTGAACGCCCGCCAAAAAGACACTGTGTGGTTTCCTCTCCTCCCACGACCAATTTCTGAACAGAGCTACACGTGTGGCTATCCCTTGCTCCCATACAGTTGCATTAATGGCTGGGACAAGGGCAGCTCCGTGCTCAGACTGCATCTTTGTCGCGCACTGCGAGAGGATGACGACGGCACAGTTTCGCGTCGCAGCAAGCTTGTTAAGGAGCGACATTATTGTCTGCAGAGCTTGCATGCGCTTTGCAGACGGAGTAGAGCCTATCATCTCTGATTAGTGAATGAATACACGCCAGGCTGATCCACGTACCGTGCGGCTGCTTTGTGTTTTGCTTGCCCAGCTGTGACCGCGGAAGCGCAGCATTTACCAGAGCAGATATGCAATTAATAACTATCAACGACGTGCCGACCGGGATCGTTGTACTCGAAGGCCTTGACAAAATAGCCAAGAAATGCGGGAGTGTGAAGCAAGAATAGTGAATAAAGCCGTCTCCACATGATGCTTTCTTCGCAGAAGCTTCATCGGTAGTATCGGCCCCCTTGCTCTGCTGCATCTTTTCCAAAGCAGCTGAAAGTCTTGCAATCTGTGTCTTCTGGAAGCAATCTACTCCAGTGCAGAATTAGCATTGATGCAACAAGGCGGACGGACACTCGTGAAGCCGCCACGACTCACCAATCCAGACCACACTATTGTTGTTGCAGAGGGCATTTGCGGCCAACTGAGTTCTACATTGCTGTTAGCACACCAATTAAAGATGACAGCACAATATAATGGTCGTTCATACCCCAGAGCTGTTCTTCCGCTGCCCGGCGGCCCCCATATCTCAGTCACTTGACCTCGTTTGATGCCCCCTGGTTGCGGCTTTCCGCTGCCGTATATTTGCGACGAGATTGAAAATGGCGCCAAGAACTTATCTAGGGCTTTTATTCCCGTGGAAATGCAGTTTGAGCCCTCATCATCCAACCCTTTTAGCGCCTGCGACGCTGAAATGGTGGGCAAGCGATCTGATGGCAGGTTAGCTAGGTCTTGGCTCAAGATGTTGTTTTTTTTTGGGTGCAAGGCTGTCATACGGGTATTTGATATATCAAAACTGGCTATGTCTCTGCCATGGATCGAATGGTAGTCCATTCTTTGGCGACATGGCTCTCAGTACGCGATATACCCAGGTGATTCGGAATGACGCTTGTGCGGTGCGCGTCAGATCGCGAACCTGTCACGTTCATCACGTGACCACTTAAACTGTGAACAATTCAGCAGCCATGGTAGATACAAATGCAAAGAAATTAAAATTAAGTATATTGATAATATGAAATATTTAAAATGTCTCCGATATATCTCTGGGAAGAGTCGCTCATACTTGCCTGGTTCAGTTTGTCGCATTGCATGACCATGCAGGTGACAACCTCATCCACGGCACGAAATTGCCAAATTTGAGCTCTACACACCAACCTCTTGGCCCTTCATCCAGGGACTTTTTGTAATCGATTGGAATGTGTGCATAAAGCTTATTTGTTTACATATTATCCCCTATGTGGCGCTACTTCGCTTGTCCTTACCCATCGTGGAAACCCGACGTAAAATCACTCTCACAAACACCAAACCAACTCTAATCCGGCCAAGTTCAAATGTGGGGGAACAGGCGCTACAGAGGCCGGCCGAACGGAAAGAAGTATAATTAATTCGCACGAGCAACCCGGGACAGTCGGGCCACTGAATGAAGAATGCATGACGACGGCAGCTGTCTCGATTTTGTCAATCCTGCAAGTTGGCCGAGCGCTGCTGCTAAGCGAGCATGCCTTCGATTTGGAGGGAACTGAAGTCGAGAACCGTCTCATAGTGCTCCTAGGAAACCCACATACTCAGATATATCTTGTAGGCCTTGAAACCTGCTGGAAACTTTTGCAATAGACACAGCAGCATCGTAGTTGATCTTTACGACATTTCGAGCCATGCCTATCACCGGCACGGGGACGTCAGACTAACCGCACTTGACCGAATGCCGACGGGTATTGCTTTTGACATGCAGAAGAGCTAACGGCAGCTATCTTGCCTGATGCTCGGCAGATGAGCGTGGATGTGGCAAGATTATACACAGCATTACGCACAAAATATGACACTGCGATGTCGGTCTGTGGAGATGCAACATAGGGTGGTATGGTATTGCAGTCACTGACGATCAATTCATGTTTTTGAGTCTCGGTTTGTCATCTGGAACTGTGGCTTGCGTGGGCAACCTCCGCAAACAGAACCTAAAATGGCGTTATCAGAAGCTATTACCCCGTCTTATATTTTTTTGGACGTTCATGCACCCCGCGTTACAAACTCTGGTACCAGCAGTTCACAATAGTTCCCTAGCACTATCATTATTTTTTATTGCCTTCCTTATCTGTCTTTGTCTGGTTGCTCTTATGATAGGTGTCGCCTGCTAACAGTTTGCTCGTCCCATCTTTTTGGTTTTTTTTTTTCAGACTGCGGGGTTGGCCATGTTGGCCAGTACGATCCGATAGCCATCCGGATCTTCAAAGGTCTTGCCTTTTTGGTCCCAGTACGGGTTGAAGCTGGCCACCACCGCGAACCCGTGCGTTTGCATGCGCGAGACGGCAGCCTGAAACTCGGCCTCGTCCGGAAGGTAAAAGATGAGCAGGTTGTCCTCGGTGGGCGCGCGGCCGACAGCGTGGCCCGTCTTGGTGGTGAACTCAAGGTGGTAGGCGGCGCCGGGGAGACCCAGCATGATGCCGTCGAAGCCGTCGTGCTCTCCGAAGCGGAGCAGGATCTCAAAGCCCAGACCGTCTCGGTAGAACGGAATGATGGCGTCAATGTTGTCGGTAGGGNCGCGCAACCCGAAGGTGTGCGCCGTGGAGAGACATGGTGCCCGGAGAAGTTGAAACTAGAGTCTGGGGAAAGCTCAATAGGTAAGAGGCCGGTGAGTTGAGGCTCGCTTGTTTGCAGACGCTTTCCTATTATTTACGGTCTATTTATACAGAGGAGAGAAAATTAACGGGAATTCTGCTCTGAGCCAGGTGCGTGTCGAATGCGTAGCCAGTTACATTACGGTACCGGAAAGACGGCGTCCATTGGCGCCGTTTTGCGCGGCGAGATAGATAACTCCGAGCAACGTCCCGCTCTTGGCCGGCATGATACTTGACGGAATAACGTCAACTTAGG
The DNA here is from genome assembly GCA_027627215.1 of Lecanicillium saksenae. Classification (NCBI taxonomy): domain Eukaryota; kingdom Fungi; phylum Ascomycota; class Sordariomycetes; order Hypocreales; family Cordycipitaceae; genus Corniculantispora; species Corniculantispora saksenae. Next base: position 25,824 of record JANAKD010000168.1, on the reverse strand, counting down.
CAACGCTCAGGCGATATTAAAGAAAACACAAAGGAACTTAAAGACTTGTTCTTCCTATAGCCAGAATTGATAGTCTCATCGACTCCGGCTCGTCGCTCTTTTTACTCGCGTGACAAACCCCTCTTCCACCCCGCGTTGCAGATTGAGCAGCACCACAAACCAGTCAGTGGTTCTCAAGGTTTCCAATTTTTTCTCAACGCAGCATGGAGACGGGGCATGACATTACGTACGCGTGAGCATGGCAGCTTCCTTTTGGGAGGAGACTCTTTAGCCTGGGACGTGACGAAGAGGAGGTGATCTACCCCAGATTTAGAGCCACTGTCACAGCTAAGACGATGTCACCATTGCAATGCCGTCCAGCGGTCGACAGTCGCACCCGTGTGATTTGATCAAGGGCCCGCCTGACGTATGGAGCAGGAAATCTCTCACGAGAGTCCAAACCGCTCTTTCGTTACCAAAACGAACGCAAAGCAAATAGAGACACACCCGTATGAAGCGGTCTAGCCGGGCTGGGTGGCTTTTTTTTTCTCTGGTACCCAAAATAGCCCCGCCAAGGGGAGGCCGTTTAATTTTGCGGTTGCACCCCCAGGCGCGAGTAATGGGCCAAGCAAAGCTGTCACGAAGGTACTTGGTAGGGTCACGAATGGCGCCGAGAATAATGCCCCAAAATGGAGTCGTTGTCAGGAACTTTGGTCCTCGTTCTGCTGGGGGTTGGGCATGTATACAGACTACTTGATGCAGAACTGCCAGATTTGACAGGCAGTCCCGGCGGGCGCGAGGGGCCTTACAGCAGGAGAGCTGGGCTCAGTCAGGAAAGAGACTCAGGGCCAAGCTTTTTTGGCTAGCAAGCCCTGCATCTAGGTTTTTTTTTGGCGCGAGGTGCCCTGTGACGGAACGGATGCCTGTTTCGGGCTATGGGTGGTGGGAGAAAACTACGCCGGCCCGACTGCGACTTTCTTCGGGCAGGTGGTTATGGCACGGCAATGCTGTAGTAATCTCATGAGATTGGCGGAGCTCTTTGGGTTACACTGCAGCAACTGCAGCAAACAGATTTTTGTCTCCTGCTCTTACTTTCCCATGCTAGAGATGTCGATCCTGCCGCGGTCAAATGACAATGCGCAGCACGCTGCGACGTCGATTGCCGGTGCCATTTTAGCTGCATGGAGAGTTAGGTAATGAGCTTAGCACTGTTGAGCATACTTTGATCTTCCCCTATGATTTTCGAATTTTGAACTTGCCCCTGCGTATGAGCGGAGAGCAGGTGCGGGTTTGAGGCATTTCGACAGCAGCCTGACGAGAAGAAGAAGCGGCCCCATCGTCGACACGAAAAAAAAAAATATAAAAAAAGACTCCATCGTAGGGAGACACCCCTCCACCGCAGGGGCGTCTGATAGAGATTGCTGGTGATCTTGGCTTTTCGATGGGCCCTTCTATCCATTCCAAAAAAATTCTCCCATAGAATAAAGGTGGACAGCAAGGTTGGGGCGGCTACCCAGCAGCCAGCAGCGCCGCCGAGTACGACTACGCCATCGCCTGCCAAGACCCGTGGGCCACCACGAAGAGTCGTCCTTCGTTGACGCCGGAAGATTTGGATGGCCGTGGCAGGGCAGGGGACGGTATGTTTGAATCATTGCCCCAGCATCATTAACCCCCCTGCAAGTGCCAGGGGAAAAGTCGAACAGGCACAAATGGAGTGGAGGATGGAGCCGCAAGCTAATTGCAGAGATTGCTTGAGTTGCAACGTTAATTTCGATAGGGCTCTGTCTTGGTAGGCAAGAGAAAGGACAACAATGTTCACCCCCCGTTCCTTTCCATTCATTTGCCTTTTGTTCGACATCCTATTTCTCCACGCACTCCATGGGCCCCTTGAGCCGCCATGGGCCCCCTTGACGGATATAATAGGAGGAGAGACGCGAGGCTATTGTTTGCCTTGCAGACGGGAAGAGCGGCTGAGCTACATACAATGGCCCGTATACACACGGCAGAGAAAACAGGAGCGCCCCATATTGAAAGAAAGGAAGGCGGCCGAGAGTATTGAGGAGTCATCCAGATATACCATTATGAGGCGTGCCGGGGCAAAGAAGAAAAAGCCAATATTAATCAAAACCTCGTGCTTGAGCCAAGGGCAGGAGAGGGATGATGGGGGTCGATAGAGGAAGTCCAGACGGGGTAGTCTCAGCTCGATGGGCTTTTACGAGGCATCACCGCACTGAGGAAGGCGAGCGCAGGGGATCGATGGAGCCAGCCCTGACTACTGGGTGCGCAAAAAGCCACAGCGTGGCCGTGAGCGCTCTTCCCCATAGGCTCTTCTCAACCCGCCCCAACGGCCCCCTTCTTGGGGGAAGAGCCGTGTCTTGTGCTCGGTCTAATTCGTGACTGGGACAGCACCCCGGAGGTTCACATTGTACATGCTGCGATGAAATTAAGGAGCCGCTACGGGGAGGAGGGAGAGAAGCCTGACTGGCTCTGGAGGCAATATAGCTCATTTACTTGATGGGCGTAAATACGCCTTGCACGCACACACACAAACACCAGCAAACAAAAAATCAGGGGACCTGGCTCGCAGCAAGGCCTCCTGGCGCAGGCCGAGAGATACAGCGCTGATAGCCGCAAGTGGACAAAAAGGTGCGTAGGACGATCTACATTGGAAGGGGGGGGGGGGGGGGGTTGTGATGGAAATTGCCATGTAGNACATGTATGTACAAGCCGGCTATCTTTGACCAAACAAAGCAATCCCGCGTAACAGGAACGATGAATCACCCGTCCCCTGGCAATACATCTTCTTGAGTAGCGTTCGACGTCTATACGAAGCAACCACGGCATGTTGTAGAGCTGGAGTGCGCGCACTGCCGAGGCGAAGTGTTCGGTTAAACTGATGAGGGCGCCGAACAGCTGCAGCCGGAGCAGGAGAGGAAAACAAGGCTGCCTCGGGAACCACCAATTGCCCCAGCTGAGTGTTATTCTTTAATAACTTTTATTTATTTATTTTTTATTATTTTTATTAGGCTCCGTATTCTTTTCTTTACCCTCTCACTTCACTTATCGGATGCCGAGCACCGAGCGGAGCCCCGCGTCTCCGCTCGCCGCCCGTCTCCAGTGTCAGTGCAAGTCACCTCCGTCAGTGGCGGTACAGCCGGAGCCCTTTTGGAGACTAAGTTTTTTTGTTCTCCCGCTGGGGCGCGGCCGTCGGCTCAGCACGTGGGCTTGTAGCCTCCCAGGCGTCGCCCTTGGCTTGGTACTGGTAGTCATCGTGAACCACACCATTTCGCTCGTTCATCCACTTGGTGTGGCACTTTTGTCTCCCCCCGGAGCCTCCTTTCTTCTTCGCTGGGAGACTCGGGGAAAGTAGCGAGCAAGTATAGTAGAAGCTGGGCCGACGAGTCAAGCTTGCTTCAAACCCGTCCCCCGGACGCAAGGATGGAACCCGCCCCTTCGGCGCTGAGCCTGTTTGAGGAGGCGATTTTACGTATCATGAACCCAAAACGTGGGAGGGACCGCAGCAGCAACACCGCGTGGGCTCCTTGCGATTTCATAATTATGACATTTGAATTGAATTCAATGGTCTTGCTCCAGGCGCAGCCAATTGTCGTGCCAGGCGCGTCTCAGTGTCAAAACAGCATCTGGCAATGACAAACGCGATTACGGACCATGTCTCCGCGAGAGCCTGTGCATGTTTGGAGTTCCTCCGGGCGTTGGTTCTTGGCATATGAGGCAGACCGTCGCCTGGGGCCTGTTCCAGAAAACAGAGTTGGCGCACCTCGTGATTTCCCACATCAGCCCATGGCGACTTTTACTGAACTGCGCCGCACCCCCAGCGCAAACTTTTGAGGCACCAGGTGAACCCAAGAATTGTTGTTTTGGAACTGCCCGTTGCGAGCTAGGCTAGGCCCGCTGTAGATGTTCTGGTCGTGGTCTGCGTGAGCGCTTCGCATGTGCGAATTACTCGCGGCACCGAAAGCCTTTACACGTGGAAGTTTGCCGACTACGAAGCTAGATTAGGCTGTCCCGGGGCGGTGTGGTTTGGTGTACCAGCGTACGTTCTGCCGGTTTTGGTTCGGTTGTCTGATTGTTGGTGACATCGTCTAGTGAATTGCACTCGGTACGGCCTGGACAGTTTCGTAATTTTACTGTGGCGGGGAGAGCCGAGTCATCATCCGAAACCACTCCTGTGCAAGCAACCTTAACTTGCTTGGCAAATCCTTCAGGCCAGAGGCGTTAGGCCATGGCAGAATAGAGTGAAGGAATCGTGACATGTGTCCCCTCCTTCATTCACGCGTGTTACTGAACGCCCACTCTACTCCGTGCATCTACTGGTTCGGAGTAGAGGATATTCATTCATGACCCCATGGGTACCCCAGGCTCACTAGAGGTCTAGATCAGAAAAAGTGTGGTTGGTTCCTTTTCTTACGTTGGCTCAGGGCTCCATTTCTGCCCCGGACGCCGATCCCACGGGCCCGGCACGATTGCTCTCACCTGTGATGAGGGCAGCGCGCATCGTGGAGTGCACCGAGGCACCGAGTCTGAGTCTGGCAGGTGTTTGCAGGACAGGAAGGAAGGAGAAGAAAAAAAAGTCCGTCCGGCCAAGCCCCACGAACGGTTGGCACCGCAAAGACGGCCAGCGCTAGCAGCGAATCGAGCAAGTGCGTTATGAGAGAGGAATTTCCCCAGACCCTCTCTCCGCCCGCCAGCTGAACTCTTTCAGGAAGGCGGATAGACGATGTTGGCTTTTCTGTAGATAAGAGAATCTAGGGTGTGCGAGCGCCGCCGCCGGTGCCGCACCACACACACGTCAGGGCAGCCTGTATGTATCAGTAGTTACGGCAGCAGGAGCGCAGCGCGAGTAAGGGCCAAGATTACGTTACAGCATCGTGGCCATCCAGAATCTTATTAGTAAAGGATACCCCAGGAAGAGGCGCCAGATAGTGGCAAAAAGGGGGAACCAGGGAGGGGGGTCGCAGGCATTGTCGGCCCCTAGGGATCTGTCAAGACGAGACTAAACAAGATAAAGCCTCCGAGAAGGAGAGAGGGAAAAAAAAGACGTCCTTTGGCTAATACAATGCCGGGGATGCAGGGCCAGGTTGCATCGACGGGGAGTGCGAGAGCTACTTGCTGGCCTGTTCGCCTCGCCTAGCCTCTCCGTCTTTGTTCTCCTGCAGCTGGGCCAATTTCAGGCTGCATTGGCGGCGGCGCCCGCCCCTTTGTTTTGCGAAAGCTTACAGGGGAAAGGGAGGGAAAACAATTAACAAGCAACGAGGTCTTCGTCTCACCTCGGAGCGCGCTTGGCCGTGTCATTGCCCAACCCATACATGCACGCACAGTCAGCTTGGCCGAACAGCTGGCACCACACACAACGCACCATGCACCACACCTTCAGGCTGATTATTATGGGCAAAGGGGGAGGGCAAAATAGCCTGGGGAGAGGACACCCGCCGCAAGGGCCCGGCAGGAGAAAAAAAAAAAGACTGGGGGTGGTTTGGATCCCGAAGTTCCCCGCCAGTCAGACGGCGGCGTCGGCTTGGGACGGGCGACCAGGGAGTGCCAGTAGTGCCCAGTAGATCTTAGATCTTGCGCCGCCCCGGAAATGCCTAATGAGGTTAGGCGCTTGCGCATCTCTCGACCCCCCCCCCTAAAGAAAAATTTTTATTTGAATTTTTTTTAATGCCAGCTTGGCGCTGGCGAAGAAAGCTAGCCCCGCGCCCAGAAGCTGGGGTAGTATGAGCCATGGCGTTTGACATGTGAGCCTGGAACGTGACATGAGCATACGAGTCGAGAATAAGGAAGTAAAGTAATAATATGAAAAACTCGTTATTCATTCAAGGTGCCACCCCTTTGGGCCCATTTTCAAAAAAAAAAAAAAAAAAAAAAAGTTTGGGACGAGCAAGCAGTATCCCTGCTTACAGGCTGTCATGGTAGTTCACTGGGTCAGACAACGCCAATGTGTGACGACAGAGAGATAGTGGGCGGTGTTGTCTGCGCTTGGTTCCAGTTGTCTAATATTACGCAGGCAAACAAGCGAGATAAGAAAAGTAAAAGCAGAGCAAAAATGGTGTTCTAACATGGACGTGTAATAAGAGACAACAAACACGGGGTCCACAAGAAGGGTTTGCGAGGTATGTGACTGTGCTGTCTGTTGGGCAGGGATCGCATCTGGGGTCCCCAGAGGGTAGGCAGAGACATTCCAATTTAGGGGTGTGCCTGGTGTCTCTTGCCAAAGGCAAAGGTTAATTTTAAGAGCAGAAGATGAGGAGCGACGGATGCTGTGTCTCCGTAACCCTCCCGTGGGCCATCAATCACAAAGAAGCAAAGAAAAGGAAAAGAGTACAGCACAAGGGGAGCTGAAAAGTGAGGGCGTTTCTGTGGCTGCCCGTTCCGTGTCGGTCTGGAACTGGCGATGGCTGGTTTTCTTTCCAACGAGGCGGCACCTGTCACGTACCACTTGATCGGGTCGCCACACGCGGCAAGGCGGGCGAGAAAAAACAAATTAGCAAGGGAAAGAAAAGCCCCATGTTGGGTTACGCAGTTGAAGCCCGCGATAGGGATGTGGTGGCAGGGTCCCCGTCGTCACCCCGAATTGGGTACACACGCTGTCGAGGGTGTTGACTTGACACCGCCCCCGCCCCAACAGCCGAGACATTGGGCAGCACAAATCCAGTTCCGGGAGGGAAGAAGGAAGAAAGAGGAAAGGGGTGGGGTAGGAGCACAACGTTTTAACACTGACTCTTTTTTTTTTATTCACCAAGTTTCGGTTGAGCATGAATGTATGATGAGTAGACGACGTAAAGCTAAGAGTCAGGGTCGAGCCAAAGAGTTGATGACGTCGACGCCGCAGGGCCCATTTCACAACTGTGTTCAAAAAGGCGCACCCATCTCTTATTACATTATTACAGAGAGAGGAGGTACGAGAAGCACAATGGTGTATTCCCAACACTTGAAGGAACCTTGATCTGCGATCCGCAATGTTCCCGGCTTCGGTACAAATTCACACAAAGTGTGTTGTCCCATCACACACAAAACCAGGCACACACACAGACATGCACGCGCCGGCACTCATCACGGGTTTGTATTTCACGCCAGCGGGCATAACTGGGTCAAGAAACTGTGAAAGGTAGGCCCACATAACCTCGCAACTTGAACCGCACAGGGGCATGGACTTTTCATACGAAGTGAGGACAAAGATGCTAGGGGAAAATGAGAGAGTACAAGTAGAAAGCATGAGGTTGTGGGGTAAATAGCAAATATTGACTTTTTTGTTTTCTCAAGCAGGAGATTTCACTCCTGCATCTTGTCAGCCACTTGAATAGTGAGTACCTGCTTGTGAAATTGCTTCCTTTTTTTTTATGCAAGATGAAGCAAAAAAGGGCCAGAATTTTGTGGCGCATCTCGATTGCGCTGGGCCGCTAGCTGGATGAGAAAGAACAAGTGTCCGCTGTCAGTTAGTGCGTTGATTGAAAAAAAAAAATGCTTGGCTTTTTCCGATGTTCCTTGCGCTGCATTTGCCTGGACAAAAGCACAAGACGTTGATACGACATACGCAGCACAACACTCTGGATAACAAGACAAGTCTTCTTTTCTCCCCATCATTTTTTTGAGCCATCATTGTCTACGAGAAACAAAAAAAAAACCTCATCACTGGCTGTTTTTTTGTTTGCTTTGCTTCTATTTTTACAGATACGAGAGCCAGCAGACGATGCGACCCTCCTATTCGCTCTTCGCTCTCTGGCACTCGAGTGTGCTTGTCCTCATGAGACACCCAACTTGTGCACTACTCTTGGCCCCCCGATGATCTTGCCAGCCAGTACTTTTGTTCAATGCTCATCAGAAGCGTTCATCACAACCCTCGGCCGTCCGTCCCCCCTCTCCTCTCCCCCACAAATTCAGGTGTAGTCCGAACCCTTGCCAATCATGAGATGATTTAAATTTAGCGTGAAAAAGATGAGCTTGTCCTGTATTTCACCGAACAACGGCCCCCAATCAGCCTGGCAGGGCCCCTCCCCTCCCATCTTTCCTCCGTCCGAAAGCCGTCAAGAGAGAAACAGCGACGAAGAGAGACGGAGTGGGTGGGGGCAGTGCGAGCGCCAGATGCAACGCTGTGTGCCGACTACTTCTTACCAACTAATAAGCTCCTTGTCAACACTAGGACAAATAGGAATGCTTGGTTGACTTGCTTGAAATGTGCAACTGGAAACTCGGCCCCGTCGTCCCGTCATGCAACGTCGACTACCACCAACGACGCTAGGCATGACCTAGTCAGAGACCAAATTATGGCTCTGCATGATGAGGGCTTTCCCTCCCTCTCCGCCTCGGTTCTACTTGTGTCTTTCTGATTGAGCTAGCGTTTTTGTCGTTATTTCCCCCGTGGGCTAACGAGGCTACCGTCCAATGTACCTTGGCAGCAGCGCGTGCTCATCTCAGCAGTAATAAATGAATTGGGCCGGCGCCGCCCCCGGAAGCAGAAGCAAGCTCCTAAACGCACCAGTAAAATGTCTTGCCGTTGATGGCCGCGGGCCGAGCTCCGATCAAACCCCTGCATATGTTTTTTTTTCTTCTTCTCTGTAGCCTTTTTCCCCCCTTTCTTACGGGGTCTGGCCTGATTTTACCGCCTTGGCCACGAGGCTCGCGAAACTGGAGAACACGGGGTAAGACGATGGCGGTTTTGTACACTTGTTGATGTAACAAGATGAGAGCAGTCATCGATACGAAGTTGGTACTAAGATGGGCGTCTGGGGGAGGAGGGGGCGCAGCAGATGGAGGACGGGTTAGGCAAGCACAGGGTGAGCGATGGGATGGGTTTAGTGCCGCCAGCCTGCTACCAGTACATAGCTGTACCCAAGCAGCTAGCAGCAACCAGCGCAGAAAGCAGCTCCCCCATGTTAGTAGGCTTGTTACAGCGATTTGCTTATAGGAGACCCGTCGACGGCAGCTTATAGGGGGGCGTGCGTGGGTGGTGGGCGTTGGTGGCAGCAGGCTGCAGCGGGCTCAGCGGGATGGCTCCCAGCAAGCTACGTTGGTGGTTTACCTCGTCACCGCAGCGGTACAACGGTCTGGCGGCGAGGGCTGGCGGGAAGGGTCGTACCAGTCATGTCTCACACATGAAAAAGACTGGTCGTCGTCACATTAGAGCTCATCAGCTACTGGCTCCTGTAGAGACAGATGATATGATGGAACGCAACGCAAACCGGGGGTGGCAGCTCTCTTTCCCCATGGGCTCGCCAATCATCAGCGAAAGAGGCAAAAAGACCCGAAACAAAGCGCACCCCAGAGAAATGAGGAGAAAGGATGGCGTCGTCGTCTTGTGCTTTCCCTTGCTCTGCTACCGTGCGGCGGTTTCTCATGCAGGAGGGCGAGAGGGGGGGGNAGGATGGATGATGAAGCGATGGTGGTAATCGGAACTGGTCGACCTGCCTGTCGCAACCATCCATCTGCCTCCCCCATCATGCCAATCTGCACATCTCGCCAGGTACCTGGTTAGGTAGGTAGGTACGAGGCGTCAGTAACCTGGCCTCGTTGCAGGCTGCAGGGCCTTGGGAGCAGCGAGCGCTGGAACGGGGGCCAATCAGCCCAGCACGACAATGCGGTCTCCGCCCAGGGCCCGGCCGGGCTTTTTGCCTGCTGCCTGGGGAGAGGTACTTTTAGCAGAGAAGAGGGCATTTTTCTTCCTGGTGGAGAAGAGCCTTGCAAAATCTCACCTGAGAATCCTCTTCACCCTCCACGCCCTGACAGGCAGCCCGCCGTAGTGCCGAAGGGGACGGTACCACTGGGGGGCGGGCAGCGAGAGGTGGTGGGGGAGGAAGAGAGGAGGGGGCGTGTCTGAAAGTTTTTCTTCTTCCTCTTGGGATTCTGTCTCTCTGGTTTCTTCAATAGAGGCTTTTTGGGCTTGAAATCCTCATCAGCGGCCGGGCTGGGGGATAGAGGAGGGTCGGCTGGCGCAATCAGGACTCTCGGCATGGTTATTTGCACCACAAGGGCGGGCGCATTCGGCTGTGTTTCTCTTCGTGTGTGGTGGTACTTTTAGTCGGTAACTGGTCGTGGTAAGTTGTGATGATGGCAGCAGCCGATTTACGCCTTGCTTGTCTCGGACAGCAGTGCGTGGCTACTTGCGGGCTGTCCTCTTTCAGTGAGTGACTTGGCCTTGTTCGCCTGGCCGCTCTCTTCCCGCCCAAAACTGCATGAGTACCACGAATGCCACAGCACTGCCCGCCCCAGTTTTTGGGCTTTGGACTGGGGAGGGGCCCCAGAGAAGGGGGGGGGGGAGGGTGAGCGAAGAGAGGGTGTGGAAAGAAAAAAAGAGATGCAAAAAAAAAAAAAAAAAAAAAGGTACTTGTCTTCAAANCGCCGATATGTACCTCTCTCACTCTCGCTCTACCTGTANGGTAGCCTCTTCCACTCCTCTATCTGCCCCCAGCCTACCACCCCATCCCCCCCCCGGATGCTCCCTGAACCACACCCGTTGGACGCCTACAGCGCCCTGTGGCCCTGCTCAGCACCCGCTGCGAGGTTCCTTCAGCGCTCCCATCCCCTATCCGTGACCGCTGTGGGCCGCGAGCATGTGCCTGCTGCTCCCCCCCCATGTCTCCCCAGGTCCCAGCACGCTACAGCGCACTCCCACGCCCTGTGCCATCGAGGTACTTGTCCTCGCCAGCCCAGGTGTACCCGACACGCCCCGAACCCGCCTTTTATAACCTTNCCTCTCCCCCCGTCCCCTCCAGAAGGAAAAAAAAAAGATTCCGTTTCTTTCCATCCCAACTAAAAGCCAGCATCTCTCGCCTCGCATCAACACAACAACCATTCTCGATCTACCACCACTCTCGTTTCCGCACACGCTCGAAACTCCAAGCTTCACTTTCCCAACAACAACGACAGTCCTTCACCTCAGTCTCTTGCTCCGCACTGCTCGAATCTCGCCTTCCAGCTACACCAGTCTCTCCCCCCCCCCGCAAAACGCTGGATCTGCTCGACGCATATCGATCACATGCAACGAGCAAAGTCCGCCGTCGATATCTCGAGCCTACTTCAGCACCAACAGCAACAGCCTCTAGGTTCCAACCAAGCCAGCAGCCTGCATCATCAGGCCGATAGAGACATGGCCTCCGCCGCAGTCACCGTCACAGCCACGGCCCGATGTTTTCGCCCAACACGACACCGGTGTCGTCGGCTCGCAAAAGAGCATAATTGCATCGCATTCCATTGCATCAACCTTTTCAACCTAATACCTTTGACACTTGATCAATTTTTTTTTTCATGAAACACTCCACACTCTCTCTTTACGGAACCTTGGAGGAATATGAATATTCCTCTTCCTTTTCATTCGACACCTGATGATTCTGACGAAACTCTTTTTGTTGGTCCAGCTTGTTTGTTTTTCTTTTTTTCAGTCTTATTTTATTATCATGTTTTTTGACAGCCTCGTCTTGTCACAAAACAAAGCAGCCACTCACTCATACCAGCAGTCTACAACGCAAGACTTGCAAAAAATTTCCTTACTAGTCATTGTTTTTTTTTNGTTGTGTAAAATAGGAACATGGGAGTTAGATTTTTTTNCTTCTACAATTGTTCTGTTTTCACCACTCTTGTCCTTTTTTATCCTACGTTCTTAGTTTTGTTTTTTTTTCCTCGTCTTGACATGAAAAAGAAAGCATTTGGTTGTGTGTGTTGTTGTGTTATTGATTGAAAGCATTACCCGTTTGTGGATGGGAAAGAATTATATACATTATATGTTTCTGTTGTTTTTCTTTGGCAAAAGACGGAAAAGAAATCAACTTTTTTTCTCACTTTGGGAGGCCAAGAATGGCGTTTGTTTCTGTTTCAACAATTTTTTTTGTCTAGCATGAGAATAATAAGACTCTGTTGCAAGCACATATTATTTGGCTCAAATGTAGCTTCCCTCTTTCGGCAAAGAGACCAATGCCAGAGAGTGTTCCACACAGCGCGAACAAAAGGATAGTTACGCTGTATACTTACTTCAGCACCTTTGAGAACTCGGCGGCTCAGGAGTGAAGTTGGCGGCTAGCAGTCACTCGGTGTAAACAGCGCCCGCTGTTCGTTTCGTCTTGATCAAACACAAACACAAAGGCAAAGGCAAAGGCAAAGGCAAAGTCAAAGTCAAAGACAAAGACACACCCGGAATGCATCGCAGGGCCAGCTCCGGGATTTGGGGGCTGCCTGTGTTGGACATTGTGTTTTTGGCACCGTGCAGGGGGTGGCACTGTCCACCTCAATTAGGCGTACCGAAAGGTACATTTACAAAGAATCACATCGTGTTGGTCGTCAAGTCATGTGCAAGTGGTGATGTATGCGCCTCTCGGCAGCTCCGGAACAAGCCAACTCAATCCCACCGTATGGTTATTATGGGATCAATCTACCCCAGGGTATAGATGACAGCCATAACCAGGCACAATTCAGGGCGAGCCTGGTCACTAGCACGTAGTAGCGGGATTCTTCAGCCCCAGCGCGCGTGGTGTGCCTGGTGTGCCTGGTGTGCTGGTGTGCTGAAGCCTTGGTAAGACAGATTCACCGACCCATCACATGACGTAGTTGGAGCACGCGCCTGTTGCCCGCACCCGCACCCGCAGCCCGCAACCCGCTCAGCCCACTGGAGCTTCCGTGGTCTCTCCAAACAGAGTGAGTGACACCTTGTTCTCCAAAAATCTACACTCAACAAACGCCCTGTTCATCCATCTCTTCTTTCCACCGCACAAAATACCCTTTGCTTTCGTCTCATGATTTGATTATTAGCGGCATTGTCAATTTATTCCTTGATTTCTTTTTTTCATTCCACCAAAGTTATTCCTGCGACGAGACGGACCAGCCGGGCACTGTGGATTATTAGGACACCTTTATTGGAACCGCTACCCATCACGACTACACACCACCAGACAAAACGTTATGCATTTCTGTCTCAGACCGTCATAACAACCACTTCTACATCCGAACATCTGAAGGCGCTCGAATCGTTCATCCGATAGAACACGCATATACTGCATTCACACACACAGCAGCACCCAGCAGCCATGGGTCCGTGGACGGCCGTGCTGGTGGCGTACCTCGTCGGAGGTGTCACCTTCGTNCNCNCGCTTGAAGTGCAGAGGGGTGGCCAGACCACGCGCGCCGGGAGGACGGTAAGCACCAGCAGGCTTGCTCGGGGTCTTGACGGTGCCCAAGTAAGTCGCGGCCGAAGCGTGGGGAGGAGGAACAGTGGTAAGAGGGTCGCCGAGCGCGACGGCCTCTGGTGCCTGGGGCCGCCAGACAACGTTGTACAATTCGACCATATCTTCATTGTACATCAAGCTGCCAGCAACGTGCCACAGCTTGACACCGTTGTCGACACGGAGACGCGGCGAAGTCGTGGCGGTCATGATGTATCGGCTATCAGGGCTCCACTCGCACACGCTGGGGTTACCGCTCTCAATGGTGCACACCTTTCGGTAGTCCTTCTCGAGGTCGTAAACATCAATCTGGCCAGCAAGGTTTCCAAAGCCGGCCACGAGGACGAAACGGCCCGTGGGAGAAAATATAATTGTGTTGCGAGGGCTCAGGGAGAACGAGTGGGTGGCGACAGCTCGGTCGTTGAAAATAGTGGCCTTGGCAGGCATGTATCCGTAGACGACACCAAACTCGCGCGAGTTGGGCGACCAAGAAACGTCGTGGATTGGGCCTTCCTTATCCAGCGACACGCGGGCGTCAAACGCACCGTTGGTGCTCAGAAGGTAGAGGGTCGTCTCGCCGTAGTAGCTCTTGCCAGAGCGGTCGACATCGGTCTGCGCCAGCACGAGGATGCTGGAGCCGCGCTTGTTCCACTTCAGCTGGACCTTGTCACCCTTGAAAAAAGTCTTTTGCGAAATGGGGGCGTTGAACTGCGGGACATTGAAGACGCGGACCGAGGCAGGTTGACCCTGTACGTTTGTTAGGATGGGAACAGAAACTCAAAATTCGGGCAAGCTTACCTTGCGCTCTGGGACAAAGACCGCGACAGCATGGTTCTTGCTTCCGGGGGCGAGAGCGAAGTTAGCAGCTCCCTCCACGCGAAGCTTATTCCAGACGGTGATGAGATCGTGCGTCTCGTAGAATTGCACCTCGTTGGTGACGAGGCGGGCGCAGTACTTCTCGTCGGCAGTGTACTGGAGGTTCCAGCTGCCCTGCTGCTTCTGGACGAAGCGGCCAATTGGCTGCTTATCGGCGGCAGCAACACCATCCTCCACTGTGCGCCAGATCTTCAGGTTCTTGGTGGCGTCGCCGTTCTCATCCTTGGCAGGGCGTTCCCAGGTGATGAGAAAGGTGCCCTGAGGCGAGAAGCCAAGCTCGTAGACGTTGAGGATGGGCAGCGTGAGAATCGCAGCGCCAGTAGAGGCATCAATGACGTTGACGGCCTCGGGCGAAGCCCAGCCAAAGTAGCGGCCGCATGGTGAATATGCACAGCATCGCAAGTTGCCCTCGGGCTTGGTGAAGCCAGGGAGGGGCTCGTATGCGGGAGCGGCGTCAAAGACACCAATGTGCTTGAGGGTCCGGTAGGCGAACTGCAATGGAGAAGCCATGGCTAGTGAAAGTCACAGGATCTGGGTGTATAATTGCAGTGGGACGGAATTGCGTGGCGGGATGCAAATGTTCTGGCGCGTGATGCTGCAGGGGCGTTGCTAGGTGGAGTGGCAATGCGGTGTCACAGGAGTGTCAATGGCGCAGAGCCGACAGCAGGATGTATGTGTATCGAGGGGGTTCGGATCCGTCGCTTATAGGAATCGGAAAGTGCGTTGATGACGGGATGGGAGACGAGGACAGTGCCAAATCTCACCAGCGGTCGTCGTCGTTGGGCAACGATATGGCGGTGGGGACAGAGAGGCAACAAAGGCAGTCTCTGACCGTATAAGCGTGCTCGAGGGGACGCGAAAGAACAGATGCAGAAGCTCAAACAGATGAAGAGGCGGGCAGGAGAAATTGGCAAGCACCCAGGCAGCGTAGGGAGAAATTGTCGGTCGGCGGCGATGCCGTGAAGCTGTGGGGTGAAGAAGGGAAAAAAGGGAATGGGGACGCAGAGACCAGGCGAGTCGTAACATGTTAAAAAAAAACTGTGGGCGGATGTTTTTTTGTCCCCGCCATTGGGACTGGCCAGGCAGTGCCTCAGCCCCACCTCTGCGTTGTCGATGCGCAGCAGGCTGAAAGATGCAAAGACTGTAGAGAGAAGAAAAATAAAAGAAAAAGGAAAATGGTGTAAATTGAGGAGCTAGATGGAATATGTGGTGGTATTGATATTCATCTTCTTCATGGCCTTGCTGTACAGTATATCTGCGGCACGCGCCCAAAGAAATGTTCATCCTGCATCGTTAGGTATGCTGGCAGACTGGCGCTTGCAAGGCCAGCGTTAGCGCATTACAGGGCCCCTTGTACCAAGCCAGGGCCTAAGCCGCCGGCTCTCAAGTTAAACATGATGAAATAATATTTGAGAATGTATATCAATTTCCTTTGGTATTCCTTATATTTTTGTTTATTTTCACATTTCTTGTATATTTTAATATCCATATATATGTGTATATATATGTATGTAACTATATGTATATATAGTATTATGCATACAGGCTTGAACCACAAGTCGTTTTGGTCCCTCCATTCCGCCAGCCTGTAGCACTGCTGGAAACGCCTATGCCGGCTGTGGCTAACCACTAAACTTGAAAGCCAAACCTAAACCCCACCACCAAATCTGTGGCATCGACACTAATCAAACAGTTTACCAGCCTGTAGCATTAAGCAGCAAAGTTAGTCCACTTGAGGCAAACAAATATGGTGGATATCATTCATTCAAATTCTTCATGTGCCTATGAATTCAAAACAAGCCAAACGCCGGTGCCGCCATCTTCTGAACCGTGCATGCTCTATTCATTGCCCACTCTGGCGCTCACGTCCTCTCAGCTCATCGCCCTTGAACCTTCTCTCGCCAGCCACCCTTCTCAAAGAGCCACAGGGCCTCCATAGCATATGCTTTGCTGCCCCTGTGACCACCTTCCACCATGGCTGCCTCATTCAGAGTATCCAGAACCCTGCCATCCTTGGTGGCCTTCCAAACACCCATGGCAATGGGATCGTTGATGGATTTGCCCCACTCACCATTGCCCAGACGAAAGAGGATGCGACCAAGCGTCTGAAAGGCCATACATCTTTGCGCCGGCACCGCGCTCCTCGCCAGTCTCGCCAGCTCGCTCACTGTGTAGCCGGCGGCCTCTGGCGCCTCGCCGTGGTGGTGCAGACCCTTGGACGACGGGATTGACCGACTGACTCTGGGCGACAGGAAGCGACCACGAAAGTCGAAACGAAGCGCAGAGACTGGAATCTCAGGATGCGGATAGTATGTAGACTCCTTGTCCGCTACACTGTCTTCAGTAGGGATCGGTGCCATCCATGCCAGCTTGCTCGGGTCTGCTGGAAGGTCGGGAAAGTATTTCTTGTGAAGATTTTCAAGAAAGTCCGGGTCGGATGGATCTAGATCGGCCACCTTGGGTGGCCCGGGGAAATGGGTTGATTCGTTGCGCAGGTCTGTCGTAGCCATCAAGTCGTCTGGTATGTGCGCGGGCTCTCTGTCTTCATCAAAATCCTCCGGTACGTCTTTGAAAGAGACGCTCTTCTTCGCCACCGCAGGCTTGGTCTCTTGCTCTCTCGCTTCAAGCTCCTCCTCTGCCCTAGCCGGTAGCCCCTCCGCAGGCTTTGTAGATGGAGGCGGGTCGAATGGAGATGGACCTGTCGGTTCATCAATCTTGGCCCGCTCCAAAAGCCGCTGGACCAGAGCCGGATTCAGCCCATTCATAAGATCTTGTTGAGCCTGCGCAATCTCTTGAGGCGTCATCGAGTCTAGTCGTTGTCTGTTTTCTTGATCTATTCTCTTTCTCTCTGCCTCCTCAAAGTTTTGTCGATTATCTTGAACCGTGCTGTTCAAATTGTCTCTCATATCAGCCGATGATCCGGGACCAGCCGCCGAGGCAGCAGCAGCCTTTGCATGCTGCTGCTTGAAGGCAGAGCCCTTCCATCGCTGTTTATGCTGCGGAAATCCTGTTGTTGTTGGTGGCGCATCAGGGAAACTTGGCTTCTTGATTTCAGAGACATCTCTCTCGACGATATCGCCTATCAGCAATGTCGGATCCATGTTGCGCTCTGCTACTCCGAGAGATGTCGTTGTGCAGTGTCGCAAAAGTTCAGGGCGGCGACAGTCTCAAGACCCACGCCCAATGAAATTTGACTGTGTGGGACGGGCACCACCTGGAGCGGCGCGGTCAGACTGGGCTAACGCCAGAGGGAGTGCCACACCACCCACACACATCGCCAACATTTGAGGCTTCACTTTGGTAATTGAATTCCATCACTTTACCTGTACCTCGCACAGGGTTAGCTTCTCGTAATTTCAGTATCATGAGCATGCAGTGATCGCTCACGTGAAGGCACGCGATGGGGATCCACTCACCCCACATATTTCCCAATCAGGAATTCATTTTCTGGGATACAGCTCACGACAACCACAACACCAAACTGTCGCAAATCTCCATGGCTTTTCGACGTTTCAATTCGATATAAGTTAAAATAAATCGTCTTTCTTCAACAAGAAGCATAAGACAAGGTGGCCGAGTGGTTAAGGCGTGTGACTAGAACTTCTAAGGTCATCACATGGGTTCGCCCGCGTAGGTTCAAATCCTGCCCTTGTCGGATTACTTTTTTGCTTCTTTGCTTCTGTCGTGGTCTAAGTTTTGTCGTTGACAAGCTGCTGCGATGACCGTCTGTCTTGCAGCCGATGGATTTATCGAGGTAGAAAATTGCACAGCTGGTAGTGTCGCGCCTGCTGCGTACGGGTATATATTTTTTTTTCTACTCCTGGTGCCTTGCCGATGGGCTTTGGGACGTGTAGTTGCTGGGTGTTGCGCCGACTAACTCAGGACATGTGGATGTGCGAGATGGAGGCAGACCATTGGGCACGCCGCAGAAGCAGCAGCTAGACTGCACGACAATTCAACATGTCTAATAAAATCCCTGCACGTGCTGTGCATGAATAAGTGGCAGTACTGTTGTCAAGAATTGCCCAGCCGCCGGCGCGAAGGGACACACCAAGCGGCGTGTTGTGAAACGTGGGTTGGCAGCAGCAAAAGCCATGAAGTAGCATTAGAAGGAAGAGACGAGAAGAAAATAAGAGAATAAAAGAGAGATCTAATATCAGAAATGACGGCTCAGAAGGGTAACGGGTGGAAAATAACAGACGCGTCAAGGGTGAAATCAAAGTGAGAGAAGCGCCGCTGCCAAGGTCAGATTAGTATATCCACAATTAACTTTATTAGATAGTTTTAGAAGTTTTAGTTAGATAAAATAGATAGTAGTTTTCTTGTCGTAGGTATCTTTTGGGGATAGTCTTAGCAATAGTTTAAAAATATACTACTACATTTGAGGCTTAATAGTGCGCTGGGCGAAGCGAGAAGGGCACGATGACAAAGAACAGCAAATAATAACCGTGTTGATCAACAGAAGTGGGCTCCGCAGATCAGAACTTTAACTTAAGATACTTGAAGAGATTCCCGTTCAGCGACATTGCGGCGGTGTTAAGCCAAGTTCCGTCGATTGCAATGAGGCGCCAGGTTTCCCCTGGCGATGCTGACAATACCGTTGACAGCGATAGACCGAAGTATACTGGAGGTCAGATTCATATCTATGCAAGTTAATCTCGAAGAATGGTTCGTATGACGCCTCAAAGCTTCAGAAGCACTACAGGTGTGACGATCTGCGACCGAGCGCAGCAATTGCAATCCGTTTCGACCAGCAGAAGCCGCTACAGGCAGGCTCTCGCCGATAAGTCGCTTGCATGGACAACGTACAGTAAACGACATGAATAATTCCAGACGCGACACTCAGTATTAGTCGATGGCAATCTAAGCACACCTTCTACTGATGAGAGTGGCTCGAAGTGTTGACAGACGGCACTCAAGTTGACCGCCCACGTTTAGGTGGCTTGCCTAGCAGGCTGTGCAGCATCGTCACCTTGGGCTACGTGTGCTTTTTTTTTTTTGCGCCGAACTTTATTATTATCAATCAGATAAGAAATAGCTAGCTAAGGGATTACGTCCGGTATGACAAGAGGCACGATGCTGCAGTTGCGCATCAGGCGTAAGCCCGACAAAAAGTGGGCAATTTCCCGAGGCCGACGCCGCCCGAGGCCGACCCGGCCAGCCTTATGAGGCCAGGAGCCGGTATTGTTATGTATAAGTATATATAAGGAGAACAGTGGAATTGTTTTAAATCTCATGCTTCTATTCAAACACGCAATTCGATAACCTTTTCTTCATCATTTTGGATTGCACACGTAGGAGGAGAAGAAAAAGCACCAACATGAGTCTGAGCAAGACGGATCTCGAGGCTTCTTCTGGCGAAGAGCGCCACAGCAGCGACGTTTACTCTTCAACACCCGAAACAAAAGAGGCTGTCGCCCAACCAGACGATGAATTTCCTGATGGCGGCCTAAGAGCGTGGCTTGTGGTTGCCGGCGGCGCTTCCATCTTTTTCTGCTGTTTGGGTTTCGGCAACTCATTTGGCACATTTGAAGCATACTACCTCAAGCATCAACTCAAGGGCCAATCCCCAGACAACATCGCCTGGATCGGCTCTGTATCCGCGTTCTTGCCTTTTGTCACTGGCGCTCTCGGTGGCCCTCTATTTGATCGCTATGGCGCCGCGGTATGTTCCCCCTTCCTACTTTTGACCCAGATGCCATTCCCACATACTGACGAATCATGTAAAAGGTTGTCCGCCCTGGCGCTCTCCTCTACGTTTTTGCCATGATGATGCTCAGCCTGTGCAAGACATACTGGCAGATCATGCTCGTCCAGGGCGTCCTCATGGGCATCGCCATGGCCTTTTTGCAGTTCCCCGCCTTCGCTGCCGTGTCGCACTACTTCAAGAAGAAGCGAGCCGCTGCGCTGGGCGTCATGGTCGCGGGTTCCTCCCTCGGCGGCATCGTCATGCCCATCATCCTCTCCAAGATGCTCAACAGCTCCAACCTCGGCTTTGGCTGGACGGTACGCGTCGTCGGCTTCCTCATCATGCCGTTCCTGTTCTTCGCCTGCGTCACCGTCACGCCGCGCCTCCAGCCCCGCAAGCACCGCTTCTGGATGCCCGAGGTGTACCGCGACACCAAGTTTGTGCTGTTCTGCGTAGCCTTCTTCTTCATTCTCATCGGCATGTTCACGCCCATCTTCTTCCTCCCGACGTACGCCCTGCAACGCGGCATGGGCGCCACGCTGGCGGGCTACCTGCCTGCGATCCTGAACGCCGCGTCGACGTTTGGCCGTGTGATCCCGGGTATCATGGCGGACAAGTACGGGCCGATCAACATCTTCGGCGTGGGTGGCGTGATGACGGGCATTGCCGTCTTCTGCTTCAACGAGCCCACGACGAATGCAGCCATCATTGCGTATTCCGCCATCTTTGGGTTTGTGTCGGGAACCATCATCTCCGGTGCCTCGGCTGCGATTTCCATCTTTGCCAAAGATGCGCGCGACATTGGCACCTACATGGGTATGGGTATGGCGCTCGCGTCCTTTGGTGTGCTCATCGGGCCCCCGGTAAACGGCGCGTTTGTCAGAGACTATGGAAGCTTCTTCGAAGTATCCATGTTCAGCGGCGCAATGTGCCTCTTTGGCGGAATCATCGCTTTGTCTACCAAGTTCATGATGCCCCAGGGTATCTTGGGTCGAACCTAAGCAGATGGAAACGCAAATAAATAAACAAAACAAGCCATCAACCAGATAGAGAGATCAAAGGTGACAACAAAACCCTGAGAAATAAGAGCAATAATGGACGTGGGAAACAGCCTGGCGAAGTAACGGTGTGGAGAACAACCGCAAGTAAGAACACAGCGGCGATAAATCCCATGGAAACGACAAACTTGAATACAAAGACTGTATTATAGATCTTAGACTAAACTCAATTCATATTCTATTTCAACATTCATCGCCTTCTCTGTTCATTCATAGCGATCGCCAAGCCTTGATCTCATCCTCTGAAATGTGTCTCAGGCTATTCACCTCAGCAGGCTTTCCCTTCACCGCAGCATGCGTCACCTTGGCCGCCGTCCCGAGCGCGCCATACTCGGCCAGGCTATGCGTCACAGTCTCCTTCTTCAGCTTGATCAGGCCGATGCGGGGGTCATTCTCAGACCCGTCATGCACGCCGTCGCCCAGGTCTCCGAGCCACCCACGCAGCAAGGGGCTGTAGTACTTCTTCACCTCATCCCGGTCCGTGACCAGCACCGCGCGGCCGGCCACCGACGCCCACGAGCCCTTGCTGTTGAGGAAGGAGACGTTGACGTCCGGGTCGCTGGCGATGTCGTCGGTCTTGCCAGATTCGGTGTTGATCTGGAAGACGAGGTCGGCGCCGTTGCTCTCGGTGCCGGCGAGGGCCATGCTCCGCGAGACGAGCCGGCGGGAGTCCCGACTGGCGCGTGGTGAGCATCCCAAACTTGCTGGCGGTGATGAACTCGGTAAAGTCCTTGATCTTCTGCGGGCCGTCGACAGAAGAGTCGGCGTTGGCCGTGGTGTAGGGGTCAGCGGCCTTGTCGCCGGTGGAGGTGTTGGAAAACGACATGTTTGGTACGATTTAATGTGGTTTAAAATTGCAAGTTCTCCAACAGATATGGTAGTTGGAAGTTTTGGAGTCGTTTTTATACTGCATGTTATAAGTCGAGTCGAGTTGCATGGACATTTCCGTGACGTAATGCCGACGTTGATGATGCGAACAGACTCCAGTGAAATGACAACATCTGATCTTTGTCGCCAAATCGAGCGCTTTAATCATCAGCTAGTTGGGGTTCTTGCTATTTTTCGACCCCGCTTGCTGTTGAATTGCTCGTCCATAGTTTGGTATTGCTTGCGATGCAGTCACCAGCGCGTCAAGTGTCGTCACTTTGGCATAAGACTACAAACATGCCACATCCAGAATCGTTTGGGTGGAATTTTTTGTACTCTATTCATGTGCCCTTCCTGTTAGTTGCTCTGCTTGTCATGAGCTACGCCATATTTTTGCGGCTTCAGAGTTACTGTTGCACGATCAATCCGCCGAAGACTTCCTAACTGGGACTCCTTCATTTGCCTTTGCAAAGCGTGCCTCTTTCTTTACGCCAAGCTGTAAGTTATCCCACTTGGTTTCGGGTGGCCCCACTTCTGACCGCACTCGCGTACAGCCCAACCACCAAAGCCCCAATATCACCCACACATGTCGCACTTCATGCCAGCAAGACTTATTATAATCAAATTAATCCACTGGGTTTGACCAATTAGAACAAGACAACGTGTCCGAGTGGTTAAGGAGCATGACTAGAATATTCTAGATCATCATGTGGGTTCGCCCGCGTAGGTTCGAGTCCTGCCGTTGTCGGAACGGTTTCTTTTTGCTGTCAAGACCTCTGTTTGGGTTGAAAGGGGACTGAGTCGTGGGCCAAACGGGCGAGGAGACTGCCCAGCGCGCCTTCCCTGGTTAGTCATCCTATGTGGAGCAGGTTTCTTTTTGCCTGGGAGAAGATGGGAGAAGAGAGTTTAGGAATCAAGCCAGTGTTGCGTTGGGTTGCGCCGAAAGGCAAGCTCATTTCACTTGGGCTTACTACTGGTACGGGTGCTGGTGGCTTGCGGTTTTTAATAATACGTGACAGGCATTTGAGGTTTCCACGTTCGCGTTCGGCGGTCGGCCAATTGCGCAGGTTACACAGGCTGATTGCCATGCCTATTTTTATGCGGTGGGSCCCGCGGAGAGAACGTGGCAGTCACGTGCATCGCAACGGTTGTCGGCCGAATGCGTGTACCATGTGAGTATTGTGGTTTGTGGTAAATAATTGCTTTAGTTTGATAGTCTGGTGTGTCAGTCCATCTCTTTTCTTTTTTTCTATCCGTAAATGAGAAGCTGGCTAAATGTGGGATATGTGTCCTCAAAGCTAGTCACGCAGGATGTTCAATGACTACCAATTTCGGAGGGATGACAAACCGCATGACCAAACTTGGGTAAAATCCCGAAACAAAAGAGGCCAGGCAGAAAATGAACACAAGAAAAACAAGTAAAATAAAAACTGGCCTGATAAACGACCCAATGCGTGGGAAACAAGACTGCGAAAAATATGCAGAGAGCTGTAGGGTAAGCTGTTGCTTACGTGGTGCTGTGACCGGGGTTGCTCTTGGAGCGCCGGCACGTGTAGCATGCAGAATGTAGAGAAACAGACCTGCAAAACAACACTCAAAGCTCCCGCAGCAAGCCGAGAGCGAAAAATGATGCGATTCTATGAATTTGGTTGTGGCGCCGCAAACGGGCATTTCCGCAGGCGCATACGAGAGTAGTCATAAGCTTTTTTTTTTGATCCTGAGACGCGGTTGCACCGCCACACCTGCATTAGCGCCGATCCCATTCTTCAGGCGAGATTTCTCTTTCACACGGGACGGAGCCCTGTGCGTTGGTGGAACAGCGGACGGACGGAAAGGGGCGTGGCTTGTGCTTGTTTCACGACGACTGACGTTTTATGTGCGGGAGATGATTTTTCGGTATTTTTTTTTTCGGGTACACGACGAAGTTAACCCTTGATCTCAATTAATTGATGCGTATTTGATTGTTGAGACGGGTGCGCGCATGCTACTACTCAGATCAAAGTGCAGATGCAGGGGCTGACGCGTCGGCGAGGAGAAGAGGCAAACCTTGTGAAAGGGCGGTGATGGAGACGGCGGGACAGGAGTCAGGTAAGGGCATGATATGTTTTGATCACTTGGCAAGAGTTGATAGCGTGTGACTAGAGAGAATTTCTGATGCGACGCGGAGATGTAATTTATTGAGACTAGTGCGGTGAGTTGCTGCCTGGGTAGAGGCATGTGCGCATTGTTGATGCCGCAGCTTGGATCGATTTATGTTTTTCGGGTTGTTTGTTTCTGCATCTTATCCATCTAATTTGTTTATATTGCTTTCAATATGCTCTCTTTTCCCTTGTAGTTTACATATAATGGCTGTTTTTCATCTTGCTCGCGGCAGGTGAGTGTACAAACAGCGTATTGGTAAAAGAATGGCCTGGACGCGCTTATCTGGTAAGGGACAACGGGGGCTCCACCTGCAGGCCTTGGGTGTTTGTGAGTGGTGGCTGGGGACGGGTAGCGGTGCGTTGGAGCAGCACGCAAGATGCTAAAAAAAAAAAAAAAAAAAGGGTCGATAGATGCATATCTGACTGTCTTGAATAATCGAGTTCTCATCCTTCTTTCCTCTCCGTTTATCACGGTTGGCTGTCCTGGCCGTTGACATCACTAGTGACACCCCTGACANCCCCCCCTCCATGTCGGTCATCGGTTGCGTTTTTCCCTATTTTGCCTTTCCCCGCCCAGCCCAGCCCCAAGCAGCAGCAGCACCACCACCTTGCATTGGTACTGGTAGCCTGGCTGGCTGGGGGGGGTGACAAAATACATTGTCAACAACTACTGCTGTACTCAGAGCAACACTGCTTTATACAGAGCTCTGATTATTTACTATATATCTAATTGTCCTAATATTTCTTATATATTTAGTTATTTTGCCATCTCTTGTATTTTTACCATCTTTATTTCGTTTTCACCGGGCGGTCGATTTTGTCACCCCCTTGCCTGGTAGGTAGTGTTAGTGCGGCCAGGCTAACCTAATGCCAAACAAGAAAATGCCAGATTGGCCAGGCCCAGCGGCGGCGCCAGGCTATTCCCTGGAGACCCGGTCGCGCCGCCGCCGCCCCATACCTACACCACCACCTCCACCACCTCTGTTCCCCTCTGTATGTGCTGCACCTTTTGTCCCGTGCTTTTTTTGCTTTCCCTCTTACTTGCAAACTTGTCTCTGGCGCATTTCGTAATTGGAATACGCACTCCAAGCCGACCAAGCCTAGGCTCAGGCATTGCCCACCTGACTGACAGCAATAAGCCAAGGGAATAGAGCTACCTTGCCGATACCTGTCTCTGCCCCGAAACATTGCCTCTTCTCCATCGCCTGGTACCTGACGCGCGCCGAGGCTTTCGCGGGTCCTTTGCCCAACGCCGCATCTGTAACCTTTGTATATCGCCCGTTCCTTGCCATGGGTCTATTCCTTTGGTGTTTGTATCTTTTTTGTATTTCCCTTTTTTGTCTAAACAGTTTCCATCTCCCCGTTCCCCCGTCCCCCGTCCCCCCTCACCTTTCTTCTCTTCCCATTTCGCCCACCCCCAATCCCATCCCGATTCAGTGTATTATTCCACGCCACGGTCCCCCCCCGTATATTATTATCAACGCAATTAACCAGCCAAAAGTGCCAGCAATTGTAACCATCCCCAAGCCCAGTTAGAGCCCAGTCCAGTTTTAAAAAAAAAAAAACCGACCTGCCCCATTCTAGTCCGTCCGCTTTCCGCCATCTCCTTCGCCCTCTCTCTCTCCCTCCCCTCTTGTCTCCATTCCCACCCCCTTTCTCACTTTCTCTACTCCTACACATCGGCCACATCACACCAAAAATCAGCGCAAAATCGCCGCAATCGACTTTTCGATTTCATCCATTTCGAATCGTCGCGCTATCCGATTCGTCCCGCAGACTCGATTTCCTTCATTTTCGACTGTTGCTCTACATTTTTCTCGCCTTCATCTCCCCGCACCACCGCGTCTTGCATCTTTTTTCGCGTCCTCTTTTTGGTGCCTGTTTGGCGTTGGCGCCTGCCGTTGCTGGTCAAGTGAGGCTATTCACAATCACCACTCTCGCTCTGGACCCACTTTCTCCAGGCGTCCTTTTTTTTCTCGAACCAGTCAAGTCGCAGCCCAGTCGCAGCCCAGTCGCAGCCAGTCGCAGCCAGTCGCAAGGCCACTCACCCG
>JANAKD010000167.1:0-31978 GCA_027627215.1 Lecanicillium saksenae | reverse complement strand
CACTCCAGTGCACCGCACCCTTGTGCAACTGGACCGAGCCGGTGACGTCCCTGGGCGTCTGCAGCCGCTGCCAGGACATAACCAACGTCGTGCATGTAGGGTGTAACACGAAGCCCGGACCGCTACGGCCGGAGAAGGCAGAAAGATGGAGCTTCTTCACCACAACTTGTGTGTTCCGTGTCAAGGACGGCCTCAGTTTCAAGGCGTACATACAGGATCTGGATTTACCACCAGGGCATTCGGGACCAAAGCCGAAACGTAGCATTGAACTTGGCCACGTCCGTCACAAACATCATCACCGGCGCGACTACTTCCAGAGTTTGGAACCGGGCCGCATAGAACACGCTGGCCAATACACGAGCAGGCTGCTGATGCCCGTAGCGGCGGACCTGCAGCTAGGCAATCTACTTGGGAACGATTCCGACAATATTCAGTGGATCGAGACGTTTGTATCTTACACAACCAGTTTCGACAAGGATACCAAGGTCTTCCCCGCTTTGACCCTGGCGCTCTTGAAACCTGAAATCCGAGCGTGCGGCTTCTTCTGGTGCGCGCACGTCTATGACCGCGTGTCGGTCGTCAACGGCAAGCCGCTGTCGGCCAATCCCAGCGCTAGCTACCCTCTGCTCCCGCTCCTGGACGTCGACGGCAAGCCCGCGACCGCGCAGACGCCCGAAGGCGGCGCTGACATACTCGCCGTCTCCGCCGCGGCGAAGGACGAGTTTCCCGGCATGCCGTCGTTCCAAGTCAACCAGAACGCGGCCATCAGCCTGGCGTCTTTTCTCGCGTACGTGCTCGACGTCGCGCAGTGCTCCGGCGATGACGCCTTTGACGCCTTCCCCGAGAAGCCGCACGGCATGCTCGGGCAGGACAACCCTGTGGTACAGGGACAGAATGTGACGGAGAGATTCGAGGTCATCGCCGAGCAGATGACGGCCGAGATTCGCACCTCGGGAGGCTCGATGCATATGCTGGGCCACGCCTTTGCGCCGGAGACGTATGTAAAGGTGCAGTGGTGGTGGCTGACGCTGTCAATGGTGCATCTGGTTGGTGCGAGTGTGCTGCTGTGTTTTATCGCCTTCCGACGTGTGGCGCCGGTCTTCAAGTCAGAGATCTGGCCATTTATTCTGTACCCTGTCCAAGGGCTGTACGGAGGCGAGAAAGAACAACCAAGGGATCTTGTCGAAGCGAGGGAGGTGCGGGAGCAGACAACGGTTAGACTAGGAGAAGGGCGTGCTCTTTTGACGGCCGCGACTACGACGGTACCGGTCCCTTCTCAGTAGAGACTCTTAGATATAGTCTATTCATCATCATCATCTTTTTCTCTCGTTCCGATGCCGAATGTGGGGTGGTGGTGCAATAAAGGTTGTACCGCCTTCCCACAAAGAGGAGAGAAAATACATGCTGCCAAAGAAACATAATGACTGCGACCCCACGCGCCCCCGCGTGAGACGTAGTCCGTGGTGTGCGGCCAAGTGTATATGTGTACGCGATAACTGATTCGGTTATATAAACTTAGAAAAAAACAAGCAGGAATCGCTCGGCTATTATTATTAAAACTATATTAGAAATAAGAGCCCGTTGCATATGTGGACCTTGTCTGTGTGTCCGCGTGATAACAACGCGCAATCCAGACTAGTGCTATAAGTCGATCGTTGACTGCATTGCAGCTGAATAATTGCCTCTTATTGACTTTCAAGACGTAGCAGCTCACGCATTGTTTCTCAATCCAAGTTACATGGAGAAGCTGCCCAATACTTTTCGCTTTCAAACAATGAATCTTTCAAAAGCCCTTCGAAGTGGATCCAGCCTGTCAGATTTTTGGCGGATCGAGGGCTTCAGCGCAGATTTCTACAACGCCTTTTACGTGACACCCTTGGCTGGTAGAAGAGGCGCACAACTTCCTCCGTATCATTTACTCTGTATTCTAGAGAATGACGAGGAAGATCGGGCCGCTCTTATTGCCGCCGCATTTCCAAGCGCGAGCGAAAAAGTGCCAGCAAGAGCAGCGATCGAAAAGCTGGCTGAAGACGTGGCCGCTCGCTTGCAAGACTGGGTTGGTGATCAAGACGTGTTATCGTTGCTGGATTCTCTCACAATTGGTTCTCGATTTCATCTCGAAAGCAAGCGGGTCCTTAACGGTCCTGGGGTCTGGTTATGCCCCAACCTGGAGCTCGAGCAGCGATATCTGACGCTACCCAGGCTACAGCAGCTTTGGAGCGGCCTCTCGTTTGACTTCCCCCCAACTTTGCGGTTTGAAGATCTACGGGCTGTCAGTAGACTGCACGATTCTGTTTCCACTGTCTTGTTACCAGACGGCAAACAAGCCATTTTCAAAGGCCCTGTGAGGATTATAGCCCGGATGTACCACGAATTGAGAGAGCTCCTTCGACTTCCAAGCCATCCTAATATTGTAAGTCGCCCTCGGTACATAGTGACCCGGAAAGCGCGAAACAAGAGTGAGAATGTGGTGTGTGGCTTTATTTTGCCATACTACAGCGGTGGGTCGTTGCTGGACAGACTGAAATACAGCCAGAAGGTTGGACTCACAGGTCCGAACCTCAGGACGAAGATGAAGTGGATTTTTCAGCTTACTAGCGCCCTGCGGCATATACACTGTTCAGAGAACGGCTTTTACTCGGACCTAAGACTCGACAATATCGTTCTCACGGAACAAGACGACATTGTGCTCATTGATTGGGAGCAGTGCGGCTCGGCCCGGCGCTGGCTGCACCCAGCTGCGTGGCCAGAACGCGGCACGTCAGGCAGCGAGACTAACTGGGCCACAAGCCCCATTAACCCCATTCACATGCCTGGCGGCATCTTCTACTCTAGCCCGCCATTAGGGTACTTTAAGCGATTTGCTGGTGCTACAGACCTTGAGCGGCAGATGATGGAGAATTATAGCCTGGCCAAGGTGATGTGGTGCATCTTCGAGGAGCAAGTCAACGAGCAAACTATCAGCGATCTTGTTGGTGAAAGCGGTGCAGCGACGCCCGTCTCGCTTTGGAAAGGCGGCAGCATATTTCCGCATTTTCAGAAGACGCCCCGCCGAATGCGATATTGGATTTGGCTCTGTACTCGTACCAGCCTGGAGTGGGGTGAGGCGTCATGTCGGTGCTCTGGAGAGGAGTCGCATCTGTGTGGAATGACGGGCGCGAGGTCACAGCAGGCTCAACAGGCAGGCCCTACTCTGGAAGAGACATGGATGTACCTGGAGAGCACGTTTGATAAGAGAACGTGTACCCGTTGGAGCTAGAGAAAGGAAAGAGTAGAACGACGACGACGAATTAAAAGGGACGACTTGCGAACCCTGCTGTTTCATAGGCAAGAGTTACAAGGCCGGCCGCCGAATTGGCGACGGGACTTAGACATGATAAGTCAGTTAGTGCAAAGTCCGCGGCTGTTATTTCACACATCACGAGTCTCCAACTTGGCGATAGACCATGGATAAGCGCTTGCTACCATAGTAAGAAGCTGTGAAATTGTACACTGTGAGCTTGCTTTTACCCTCACCGAAGGGAATACTAGAAGCCACGGCAATTTCTCATAGTCACCGAATCTCTCTCCGCGGGATGTAGGCTGCTTATGCAGTGTCATGGCCCATGCATGGTTGCAGAAATAATGTGATTACAGAGGGCTTATAAGAAGCAATATGTGGCCCGCCCGCCCCCACCCCGCACAGATTGCCATTACAACAAACCTCATTCTGCATACCACTGCCCTGCCGCTGCATTTTATATTGATATCTGGCGACGGATAAGAAATGAATAATTCATGTCGATTCCCGCACAACTCCGACCTCTACGGAATCGGCATCCGCATTGGCCTCTACTGTCAGTGGGTGACATCACTGATCGCACAGGCCTATGTTCCGACTGAAGTGCCAGCCGTCCAAACTGCCACCCAGAGCTTCCAGACTGCAATTCTCATATCCCTCGTCATTCTCACCTCGAAAGATTTAATACATGAGCCAGAGGTCCTAATTGTCCTGCCACTATGCTTTGGTGGCTTTCTCACTTCACATCATGTACCCAGTCCCACCAATGATCCGGGCTCAAGGTCGCGACGCCTCATCAGTGGCTTCAACTTTGGTGCTCTAGTCTCTTATAGCGCGTGGTTCTGGTCCCATGGAGTCGTTGAACTACATGGCAAATGTCAGGATTGCGTGTACGTAACCTTGCTTTTCGGGAGGTGGGACATCATGGCGCTGCGGACATTTGGCATCATTATGAGTAGCGCTGGATGCCTTGTGTTTCTCATATTGGCAGCCTTGTGCGTCTGGCGAATTTCGGCAATTGTTAACGTGGAAGGCGCCAGAGCATCGCTGATGTACTTGATTTCGGCTTCTACAAGCTCACCGACAGGCCCGCCGACCTTGAGACCTCGGTGGCAGACATGGTTTCAGGTTGTGGTAGCCTTAATTGGCCAGTCGCACATTGTAGCTATGGTGGAGCTGACACTTATTTGGAACCCGCAACAAGATCCTTCCGGTGTTATTGCCGCCGGTCAGATGATTCCGTTGGTGGTTGGCGCCTGGGGCCTAGTCAGGGTCGTGTACTTGTTCCTGATTTCTCACCTTCGGCAGGGTCAAACCGCCCATCGTGAACCCGTTCCAATTATTGGATTTCCTCTCTAAGGGTATTGCTACGATTAGACACCCCGCCCCTCATGTATGCGCCGTATATTTTGCCCGAATCCATGCTGCTCTTGGCGCTAAAGTGACAGTGAATAACAGAATCGCTATAAGCCCCAGCCCCTGTTCCCAGTGTGGTAATTGTCCAGTTGATCATTCCCAGAGAAGCATCTGACTGCACATGTCAGTTGCGGCCATTACTTGACAGATACCCATAAAACTACAGCTTGTGGAGATACTTGCCTCTTAGGTCTATTATCGTGAAAGCTCTCCCACCTAAATACGCAGGTGGGAGCGATGTCTCAGTGGCTGAGAGTAGCAGCGTGTAGTCATAAACGTAGCCCTGTTCACTATTCAGGCTCACCATAACAGTAATTTCATCCCCGGCTTTGATAACCTCCGGCACTGCAAAAGAGACCAGCCCGGCCTACAGTGGGTAACCAAAAAAAAACGATCAGACCCGAATACGAGCAATCCAGCCATGTAGACCTGGTATGTAAAAACGCGTATAACACAGCCAAAACAGGCCCAATTTAATTTTTATATTACATAAGAAGAGATTGGCCATTTTTAAAGAGCCTTATTAGCTAGTTAATATTTTGTGTACCAGAAATGGGTTGAAGGATTCGTTATACTTTACTGAATAGATAAGTAGCAATAGATTCAGATTTACCAAGTAATAGGTACTTTTCTGTACCACTTTTCACACGCTTGCCGTCCTCGAAGGTCGAGCGGTAGCATCAGACACAGTACACCTTGCCCATCACGTTCTTCTTCCATCCTGGAAGCTAGGGCACGGTGTAATGCGCAGATATAAAAAGCAGAAACACACACGCAACCATGAGGCCGTAGTGCCTCATCGAGAGAGAACGCCTCTTCCTCCACTAACATTCTGGCTTCTAGCTGCGCGGCAATTCTCTTTGGAGAGAGTAGCCCATCCCTGTATGGCCATTTCCGCAGCAAGATGATAGTCCGCCGCCGGATACCGCCATTACGGCAGCGGCCTATCGTTAATAACGCTTCGCACACCGATGTGCTGAGTGATAGTGCTTGCGGAATAATTTGCGTCTGTCGGGTCTCTAGATTCTTCGTTGTCGTAATATGTAACTTCTCAGCTAGCACGACCATTCTCGTAAATACGATTTCCCACTGATCATACATAAGCTCCGATCGATAGTCGCCAGCATCTTCTACAAAAAGCGTTATTTCTATCGCACATGACCAAATTTGCATTGTTAAAATGCATTCTTCGTCAGGTCCCTGGATGGTCCGGTCCCGCAAAAACGCTTCGAATCTAGCCTTCCAACTAATAAACTGCGCACGGCTGGGGTCCATATTGGTTGGGGGCGGACCAGTTCCAAGCCCCACAGCCCTAGCGTCTGTCAGCTCAGTAAGAAATCTGAGGCTAAGATGAAGAAATTCATCATAGGCAGCTGCTGTGGATGCAAACGGGTTATATGACAGCACCAGAGCCGCCTTTTGGGTCCTCCAGCTGTACTCAGGCTTTAAATTTTCTGAGAGAACCTGGAATTCAAATCGGTGAAATAGCCTGACAAGCGGGCTGGGGTTGACCAGATTGCTCTGCGAAGGGTTGGCAATATAATCCCAACAGCGCCACTGGTAGAAGAGCTGGAGGCTATTCTGCACATGAGATATTGCTGTCTGTCGGTCACTTTGTAGGCAGCAGAACCCGATTAGCAAGACACTACTTAATAGCACTGCCTGCTTGCCATGCAAGCTTATATGGGCTTGATTTGTGACGTCAAGTATGGAACGAACGGCATGACCATACTGTTCCATGGCTCGAAGCTGATGGCGGCGCTTCTGCGATATATGCACATCCGCTAAGCTGCGATACACTTCTGCCACGGCCAGGCCGGCATGCCAGACGGGTGGGTAAGCCTGTGTCGCCCGCGTGGCGTCAGTAAGCCAAAAATCTCTGTCGAAGGGCCCGGCTATATTATCAAATACAGCGGTCCGCAAAATATAGAAGGATTCTTTGTTATACGTGGTTGTACCATAGCACAGACCCTGTAGCGCGCTCGGCTGTTGAACCACTCTTGTCACTGAGTAGCCACCGCATTGCAGATGTGACCCAGCGCATCGTAAACATGTAGGCATAGATTCATCGCATTTAATGTGTCGTTTGCTACCAAGAAAAAGAAGTGAGCTTAAGTATGCCAATAGAGTAATTTTTTTCTCAAGAGTGAAGCGAGCTAGAAACGTACCGGCAGGTCATACACCCTGTCCTGACCTTTGGTGTCCATCTCCTTTGCCGAACTGAGTCTACAAGTGCCGGTTTGACGCGCTGGGAGGCGCCCACGGTAGTAACTTGCGATGTGTCTGTGGTCTGGCGAAACACCAGCAGTTGAGGTAAGCCGCCATTCCGGAAAGCCGCCGATGATGCGCATAGTGCGGGGTTACTCGACGTAGCAGCAGATGGTATTGCCAAGCTCGCCGGACGAGAAGCCACCTTGGAGGACTGTCTATTGCCTGTTTTAGAGTCAGATGCAAAGGCTCCCAATGACTCAGGCATCAGTGTTGCATTTGTTCTCACGCTCTGCCCTCTTGTTTAATCTGTTCTGGATTCTTCGCCTCTCCTTAGGATCTGCCACACCAGCCCACACATCCCGAAAATCATTCATTGCCGTTACACCCAGTGGTCGTCAATTCTGGAGCAGGGAAGATCGAGACTAACGAGATAACTCGCCGATGGCCAGTTGCGGCAGCTGTAGCAGCGTATTGCAATAGCTTCGTGGTCAAGATTACACGTGCGAGAAGCACAAAGTATTAATAAAGCGGGGGTGCAACCGAGCTAGAGGGCGTTTATAAATGTGCGCCTGACTCAGCTTAACACTGGGCTGCGCTATCGCCCGCCACCGAGCATGCCCAGTCCAGTTTTGCTTTTAAACAGCATCATACAGCCTCCACGCTGACGGGGTCGTATGGGCATCACCAACATGAACAATTC
Organism: Lecanicillium saksenae; assembly: GCA_027627215.1. Taxonomy (NCBI): domain Eukaryota; kingdom Fungi; phylum Ascomycota; class Sordariomycetes; order Hypocreales; family Cordycipitaceae; genus Corniculantispora; species Corniculantispora saksenae. Next base: position 24,371 of record JANAKD010000167.1, on the reverse strand, counting down.
ACACATGAGAAAATACTCTCAAAAAAAACCCGCGAAATTCTATTTTATAACTAGAAAGTGCTGCTTTTCCCTCTGGGTCTGGTGGTATATGCCGCTGCTTTTGCTGGTAAAAGTAGTGCGGCCTGTTTGAGTGTGCCACTATCAGGGGCCTGCTCTGTTTCGTTTGGCGCCCTGCCCATGCTACGAGGCCGGGGCGTTTAAAGCGGCAAGTGGAATAGGTGACTTTTCTACCGGTCTAACAAGATTTTCATACAGAAGTAGGGACAGCTTGGCAGAAAATATCTTCAGCATTGCCATTGGTAAGTTTATTAGCTATAAAAGACGTGGATCAACTTCTTGAAAGGCTCTTCATCGTCCTGGTTGAGATCTTTTCCCGTTAGACTGCTATAGATTTTGGCTGCCCGTTTGATGTATTGCACCCCTTTTGGGTCATTGTGTTCGCGAAGAAGCCAGCCAAGATGATGTAAGCTTCGTCCCATAGGTGCATGTTCCGGTAGAAGATCGTCATAAATGCCGACAGACTTTTCATAGTATTCCCTAGGATTTAGTCAGGCGTTAGTTGAACAGTAGCAACATTTGAGAGAATTGGGTAAGCCTACACGGCCTTTTGCCAGTCGTCAGTTTGCCAAAGGCGCCCAAGCTTCCAATATGAGCAAGCGGTGTAGGGATGAGTTTCTGTGAATACTTCAAGTCGTAGTTCTAGCGCCTTCTCATGCTCGAGCCTGCCCTCGTGGACCTTGCCTTGCGCTAGATAGATATTTGCTAGGCCGTACACATTCCTGGTATCCATAGCGCTAGAGGGGAGTTAACATGTTAGAAAAAAAACATAAGCTGTTAGGATAGGGTGGCTCTTACAGCCTTTGCTCCGTCGTCATGCTTGGCGAGTTTATCTGCGATAGCTTGGTAGATGCCTTCGAGAATCGCTCTGCCTTGTCCAACTGGCCAGCAAATAGCGAAGCTAACGCGACGTTATGGTGAGACATGGCGAGCATCTGAAGCTGCCCCTCTTCTCTCCCAGCCCGAAGCTCAATCGACTTTTCCCCCAAGTCTATCGCTTCTTGCACATTTCCAGCGCCGATCGCAGCTGTCCCCAAGTTCATGTAAGAATTTGCGACCTGGGCATGCCCGGAGTCTATCAAGCCAGACTTTACTGCTCCCATTCTAAGATCAAATGCCCGTTTCAGGCTGTCATAGGCTTCTTGACAGCCAGCCGCTAGTAGTTGAGCAGCGCCGATTGTGGTCCAGAGGTCGGCTTGGAGCAGCCTGGTTTCGGAGTCTAAGCCTGTGACAATGTTGAGTCCCGTAGTCGCTAGCTCGATTGCACGAACGTACATCCCGCTTTCGTACATCGACCTGTCATCCATACATCGTTAGCGAGAATCGCTCACGGGTTGGTTGGTACAGTGCTTAGGGATAAACTCAACCAGGAACATCCATATGTGAGTTCCGCTAGATGAATAGGGCGGCTTGCCAGGCGCGAGTACTGCTGCCTGTAACGCGTTTCCAGTGATTCAACGTGAGAGCGGTATTTCTGGCACTGTAGCCATAAGGATGACATGAGAAGTCCCTCATCGGGCTGCTTAGGAAAGACGGCGTGAACGATCTGAACAGCTGCGTCAAAGACCAACCTTAGAGTTTCGGGACGCATTCTCTCAATTATGACGTCTTGTAGTAGGCGGTGCATGCATAAGGATGATCTCTCACGTCGAATCAGAGAACAGTCGGATAATCGGGCAAGGGCTATAAGGTACTCGCCCTCACTCGAAGGTAGAGACAACGAAGACGAAGACGCTATCTCATGTGTCACCATTTCGTCAACAAAGTTGTCCGGGTCGAGAAAAGACATGACATAAAGCAGCTGGAGTGAGGAATCCGGAAGATCGTTTATATTTGCTTCCCAAAGCACCATTAGTGATGGTGTGGTCGCATAACTTCCTGTGTCGCACCACTCTAACAAGATCTTTCTGCCTCTCTCCAACTTTTCAAGAACGCTACTGAGAGATTGGCATCCGCAAATCATAGAAGCCGTCAGTGTTATGGCTAGGGGCAGTCCGTCTAGGAAGCCACAGATCTTGTCAGCCATGACGATGTCCTGGAGTCCTTGGGACCGCAAAGGAGGGCTTAGGAAATTTAGCAGAAGAATGCGACTGTCGCTAGGGGATAGGGCAGCAACTTCGTGTTCGTGCAGAACAAGCTGGCTACCAACATCTCTGCGACGGCTAGTCATAATAATAGTCGTTGAGCCAGTTCGTGGCCAGACGTCACTTAGAACGCTACCCTCCTCCACATTATCAAAAACAACAAGACATTCGTGATCTACCAAACGAAATTAGTCTGAGTTCAGAGTTGGCATGTTACATCTAATACTTCATACCAGAATGTTCAAGCCACTGTCTCCAGGTGCGGGGGGCTTTGGCGAGGTCTGAATCGGAGTTCTGTAACGGTAGGTTAAGCCGTTGGCAAGCTTCCAAGACTGCAGAGTGAAGTTTTTGGCGTGTATCTGAAGCTATCCAAAAAATATAAGGCTCGTATTTGGTATAGTTGTCGTAGATATATTTGATGGCAATGGACGATTTTCCCATGCCCCCGAGTCCGTATAAGAGGACTGCAGCGCAACGCAAAGGCTGGCCACTATCATCGGTCAGCTGGCTCTGCATTGCATTGAGAATCACCTCTCTACCAGTAAACTTCTGGTTTGGAGGAATGTCAAATAATGGCTCTAAGAGAGATGGTTCTCCTTGCACGTCTGGGTTAGCCGTCGCTGGAAGCTTTTGAGACAGATTTTGATGCCCTGCTATGTTGGCCTCTCTTTCAACACTTTTGACACAACCCTTGACTCTCAACAAGTGATTGCTGAGGGAGGCTTTGATATGTTGCCGAGGAGGGGAGGAGGCCGTAGCTAGGCTCTAGAATCAGTACAGGGTTGCACAAGTAGGTATTCTGGAGATGTATCATACACCGCTGCAAGTGATGTATTGAAAAGCCTAAAAATAGAACGACTTCTTGGTAAAAGTCTTCTATCTCTCGTTTCAGGGCAGAGCACTCGGGAAATAACGTCAAAAGCCGCTCAAATCTGTCGAAATCCTTGCAGATATCGGGGAGACGCGTGAAGACCTCCCCAGATAACCAGTGATTGCCCTTCTGAATTGTTGTGAAAAAGTTAGCCTGCACTTTTTTCGGAAAGTGAAAAGAGAATCTTGAAATTTCTCACTTCTGCAAAAACACCAACGCTTCCCCAGATCAAAGCTCCTATTTCTGGAGTCGTAGGCGCAATGGCGCCTGCGACCGCGCCGACGGACTGTAGAAGGTCAACGACATTCGCTGGAAGCGGTGATTTCGACGCATTTGCTGTATAATTAGCTGTTTGCTGATCTAGGTACTGGCGCAATGTATAAATAGAATTGATAACCATAATTTTCTGATAAGATGCAGCTCCGACTTGAGCTTTGAACTGGGTCAACGGCTCTTGCCAGGCCTTAGAACTATTGAGCTACTCAGAAACTACATTGAGACTTTGCTACAGTACAGATAGAAGCTTACCTTGAGGCCTGCTGACCATCACCGTGGAATGATTGCCATCCCATACTCGTGGTGATGGAGGCCGCGATCCCGGCGCTGGAAGGTACAGACAGCTGTGTGCGGCTATATCTTGTCTTCGTTTTTGTCAATGCCTGACGAATCCTGCGGTAGAATGGGGTGGAATGCCGGCGAATGAAGTTGATGTTACTCGGGTTCTCTTGCGAAGCTCCATGTCGAGAACCTTGGGATGACATCAGGGCGGCAATAAATCAGGGCTAGGGCTAAGTGACGTAGAAATGCAGTGAAACAATCCAATTTCACAATTTGCTTGAAATCAGTGATGCTGGGCGGCTTGATCATAAGTCTCTACGAGATGAGCTACCTGGGGCTCAGCCGAGGACAAGCAGGTGGTCAGGCAGTATCAGGCAACATCAAGCGAACCGCAGCAGGCAAACCTACGCCTTCCCGTTCAGCTTTGGCATATTTCTGGCGGGCCAGAGCAACGAATCATAGCGTTTTAGTCGTCCGGAGCCATTCTTTACCAGTAGAACCATATTCCCCTTGAGAGGGAGGCGATAGCCGGCTGTACGTGTGCTATGGCTGTGCTCGCGTTGCTGAGGAGTGAGGCTTCTGTCAAAGTTCTTGCCTTACGGTAATGGCACGGCAAGGCAGGACTCCTTCGCCTTCTCGGTAAAGAAGACAAATATATCGAGGAAGCTCTGCGAGGCACTCCTGCAGTACCGTAAACCGGAAGTACCAAGGATTTCGAAGCAGAACAGGGAACGCCGAACAGGCCCTTGAAGGCCAGACTGACTTTACAACTATTGGCCTTCCCCTTTTAGGTTCATATATGAGGGTACCTCCAATAAACGCTACAAAGTCTCATGCGGCTTCAAAGTTATGCCTTCAAAGGCCTCAAACCTATCACCCACCTGCCTACCTACTTGCGAAAGCACGGGAGATCAGCCGGCGTTACGGGCGGAGTGCTGGAGTGCGGGTCGTTATCGTGTAAGGATTGCTAAGCTGCTTCTTGTAGGCTTGTACGCAGCCGTTTCCACGAACAGAAAAAGAAGTGGTTGCCAGCTGCGCTGAGGAGCGCGGTGGCAGGCACCTGAAAAGGTTTAACGCATACGGCGTGTTTTCATGTTCACTCCCTCTCTCAGGCTTAATAGCTCATGTGACACATGGCATCCCATGATTCGCTGGTATATAATGAGTCTTGTTAAGTGCGTTGTATTGCAAGGTGGGGTCCATAGGGAGGCAGCGTATTTCGACTTGTAGATGTATTGGGCCGCTCATATCGCCAGGCAGGATACAAGGCTGGATATACCGGGCCGCAGTGTAGGCGTCCGCTGTTTGGCGTGGCACATGCGCTCCGAATGCGGGGTCAAGACACGAAAAACACGCGGACAGTCATGATTTGCTGATATTTGTCAGCCGTCGGCTGGTGGCTGAATGTGCTTTCCTGCAGTGGCTGATCTACTGTCTGCTATGTTTAATTGTTGTAAATGCATTAGTGTTCGCCTGGGCTGAGCATTGAAGCTGCTAGTGTCACAACCCACGAGGACCGTTCACTATAGACGCATCTGGCGAAGAGGTCTGGTCGTATTACTACTGACTAATAATTTGTCGAACTCAATCACCACACGTGATATAGTATTTTCCTACGCTCTTAGGTACAAGATCAAGAAAACATAATCTATGACTAGAGTATAAAGGTTGCTACGTTTTACTCATACAACGCTGATCACCGTTTTTATCTGTCAAATATGATCCTATTTATCAATGGATTCATATACCTCACATTATCATAGTGTTGTCTATACAGATATATACCATTAAGGTGTAGAGAGTGTGCTTCTTTTGCGCCCCTCCGTGAAAAGCTGTTCATAATAAGCTTCAGATTACCATTTTCTGAGGGCCCGTCGCGACCTCGATAAGTCAGTTTCTGTCTCAGTCAAACGTGATATCGATAAAATTTTGTTGAAGCCAGCACGCTTGATATAACTACGTATAGTAGTAATGGGGTAGATACGTGGAGCTTGGTGTCATGTACATGTCCAAGGCGGCTGGAATATTGAATCGATGCAGACCAGCCCTCGCTGGCCCCTACTGCACGGCTGCGGGGGCTCTACCCCTCTCTGTCGGTGTTTTCTCGCGCTTGGGAATGGGATTTTGGAGGGGATATTTTAACGCTCCCTGGTACCACTATCCACTGCGGAACTTTTGAGAAGCCAAATACGAGCGACGAATTTGCACCTTTCCTGGCGCTAGTTTGACGACTTTCCCTTGCTCATACTCGATAATCCCTGGAAATTGGAATGGGTTAGTTGCTACTCTATCTCTTTCAGCCGCTCAGTAGTTGCTGCTAGCTTCCGGCTATCTGTGCGCATGAACTTGGAAGGCATGGGGCAATGCTGACACTGGCATCTGCAGACTCCGCGACTGGCACGAGCAGCAAGGAGCAGCCGTGGAAGAAGTTGTTCGAGACCGAAGGGGCTAACAGCACGTCAAAATCCCTCAAGAATAGCCATCTCGCCGGTAAGGCGGTTGATCCAGCTACCGCTGCTCCATGGCAGGAATGGACCCCGGATCCGGCTCACCCGGACAACAAGCCTTGGACCGACTGGATGAATGATTCTAGGTTCCATGGCAAGGCTCTGATTAAACAGGCGGCGACTGACCTCAAAGAGAAAGAGCGAGGACGTGAAAGGGCTCGCGTGGTACCCGGAAGAGGCCGCACCGCCACCCAGAGCCCCCAGGGCACGGTTGCCGAGGGTGGTTAATTCACAGCCCGCTCGCCTCTTAATCCCTGGGCTACGAGGGGGTGAAATCCGTTGTTATATTTGTTTGACAAGATTGAAGTTCGTTATAGCTAAAACGTTGAAGTCTAATAGTCAGGCGAATAATCATCACCAGAGCTCAGTTGTGCGCAGGCTGGTCAAACGAATGATTTCTAGTGGAGTGGCGTCGGCTTCACTCTGAGCAAGCATCCAGCAATTGTGGGACTAAATTCTGCAGCAGCTCGAGCCCAGCCTCTTAGCACCCATTCTCTAGCGTTCCCCAAGACGCCATTGGCTAATGTAATGACTTCGGAAGCAAAATCCCGCCTACCTTCCAGCGGAATCTGGACATCGTTCGCGCCGTTGTTCCTGAGCAGCCCGATGAGGGAATTCTGGTACCGCCACTCCACCCGCAGTATCAGAAGCACCTAAGTGGGTAGAGCGGTTTTGCCAAGGGGGGCATACTGCCAATTCTGTCACCTCCAGATATTCACATCACTTTGAACGGTGTCGGCCCTGTAAATACTGCCCTGGGAACACCAAGCTCTTGCAACATTTTGGTTGCAATGGCTATAATAGGTAAATCCAACCCTGACATGTGTTAGTCACCAGCAATAGTTTCACTTTACCGCGCAAGTACCTACCTTTTGAACCGATGAGCGAAGCGATGACACCGTAGCTTTCATCACGCTGGCTCGTGGAGGAGAACACGGGGAGCTGGCCAACTAATAAGCCACATTCAGAGGATTAATGATATGTTCAAGCTTGCCGAAAACAAAGCTATATACCTGGAAAAACGATCTCGGGTTGGCCCGCCATGGGGGATTGGAATGCTGCCCGAAGGCCCCATCCAAATTCAGCCCTGTCTCTTAATTCAGGCCTGAGTTTCAAAAGTGAGAAATAGGATTAGCATCTGGATCACTCGTTTCAACTTGGAATAGATGGTACTGTAAGCTTACGCCGGCCTGTATATGTCGCGCCTTTCTGGCTCCCCAAACTTGAACGGCGTGATCATGATGGCATTGTGACCAAAGATGGCTTCAATGAAGCTTTGAAACTCGTCACGCTTTGCTCTAACACTGGAGAAATGCTCTTCGGTCATGTTTTTGCCTACCTCCCAGCGAAATCTGGACAGTGGGTTGACGTACGGGAGTCGGCCAAACTCTGCTTGATACTCATCTCGAAACGAGGCTCTCTCGTGAAACTGTCCCCACACCACATAATCATAAAAGACCTACGCCGAGTAAGCAATCTGACATTTGGGTTGATTATTTGGCCAAATGTACCTACCTCCTGAAAATACTCCTCGTAAACTTCGTCTGACCCGGGGTGGGCCTTCTTCCATTCTTGGTGGAGGTTGACAGATCGTCTTTTCACGCCCAAAACTTTCTCCAGCGCTGTGACTGTTTTTTCATACAGATCTTGGGCAGCTTGATCTTCCACGGGGAAGAAATGCGTTGGATAGAGGATTGTCGGGGTTGGCGAATACGTTTCACTCTTAGCAGCTTCTAATACTGTGTCGATATCGTAGAGATGGCGCGACACGGTTTCAAGGATCCCCAGGTCCCTCGAAAGAATTCCTATGGTATCTAGCTCCCTAAAGCGACGAGGTTGTATATCAGAACTCATAGTATTGACGTCATTCGCTTCTTCCAGTATTTTTAGCCTTACCGATGAATGATGACTGTTCCATCAACGCTTAGCGTACCTCTGGACGGTCGCAGTCCATACACAGACTGACTTGCCGCGGGCTGCCGTACACTCCCTCCCGCTGCCGTCATATTAGAAACGAGCGCCCAATGGAGACTTTGTCAGATAATTTGGCCTGAGACTTACTGTCCGTACCAATGGTGAAGTCAATCCAATCATACGCGCCGGCTGCAGCGCCGGCACCAAAGCTACTTCCGCCCGGGGACCGATTGCCATCTCCGCGAGGATTCCGCGGAGCGTGAAAGTCAACAAAGTCGCCCGTAGGATCCTCGGCATCCGCAAACTGGCTCATTCCCGTTTTACCGACAATTATGGCGCCAAGATCGAGTAGCTTCTGGACTGCAGGGGCGCTCTTGGCTTTTGAGCCATAGAAGTCCCCATAGGACAGACAGGAGGCAAATGTCTTTACCCCAGCAACATCGATGTTATCCTTAATGGCGACTCTGAGGCCATTTAATGGCTTTTCTGGTGTCGGGGTGTAATACAGACGAGATGGCACAGCAACAGCTCTGTTTGGGCTGCCATCTATGGTTGTAGCTACAAGGTACTTGATGCTAAATGACGGTTTAGCAGGCAGGTTAGCAGATAAATCGACACCGAGACATTCACATAACGTACACTTGAGAAGGGGACTGCACGAGAGACGCGACAAACGCGCCGTGAGTATCTGGGAATAATTTCCTGACTGGTAGCAGGCCGTCGGTCGTAGCAAGATACGGTCCCTCTGGAATACCATCAGCTGGGAGCAAAGACGCAGGAGCAAGAACCACATGTTCGTTGCCCAGGGTTTGTAAGCGACTTGCAAGCTCAGCCGTTAGAGATTGGGTGGTGGTATTGTCCCCGTCGTACATTACCACCACACAGACCAGGAAGTTGCGATCCCAGACATCGTCTCGCTCCTCAAAGCGACGTATTGTATCCTCGAGATGATCTGGGGAGAGCCCTGAGACGCCCTTGGCCAAGGTAATGACGGTAGTCGGAATCAAACCGGGTGGTACTTGTGTTCGAAGGGGGTACTGTGCTCAAGTTAGGCATCAGGGTTTATTGCAAGACATGGTAGAAGTACGAAAGACGAGGGGAAGTATAAAGGACAAAGGAAGGGTGAAAGAGAATGAAGGACGCCACCTGAAGCGTCAGGGGCGAGCTCGGAAGCGGAAGGCTCAGTATCATTGGCCCGGATGGAGGAGGATGGAATATCAAGAGACCGAAACTCACCAGCTCACTATAATCAGAGACGAAGGGTCCTGAAGGGAGGATAGTTACAATGGACGTTGGTGATCCTTGGCGGGAGTCTCCGGGGTGAAGCACGCTGACGGGTGCACGCTGGTTGCTTGTTTTGGCTGGGTGCTCCGGCCGCTGGACGGTCATGGCGAACATCCAAAAGAAGCCGAGGAAGACGAGGAGATGTGGGAGAAACGGCCGATCCAGCCGCCTAGCGTGGTTCCACGGTGGGTATTCATTTTTGGAAGGGGTTTGCATTTCTGCTTGCTGCGCAGGGCAAAAGCGCCAAACGACCAATCACCGTTCCTCTGGGCAATCACGCAGGTTGTTTGAGCGTTAACACAGTCGCAAGCGGTACGGGGAATTGTCTCGCGGGAGGATGTGGCGTTGCAGGCTGATGACAGTAGAAACCTAAATAACATCTCGTTATTACTAGTAGGAAATGAGATGATGGGCTGAAAAGAAATTTGTAGAATCACGTGATCCTTGTCGATTGTGAAACCAGCCCGAGCAGCCTGTAGAATGAATCGGTAGAAAGAGAGAGAGAGATAGAGAGGGTGAATTCGAGGTGAAGAGGGGACCAGATGTTAAGGGAAACAAGTATAGATGCAGACTTTGGTTAGAGCCCAGTGCCAAATTTGTGGTGGATGCCTTAGTGGATTTGATTCATCCAGTGATGATGGACAAGTCTACACTACAGCCCTACGAGTTTCTCACCAGTGTACCCTACGAATACACCTTGATAACCATGAGGTCAATTGTGGCGTAGGCGAGAGCGTAATCAAATCATGCCGGGGTCTGGATAGTGAATTCTTAGGCCACGAACTAATCAAGCTATTATCGCTTGTTTCCAGCTCCTCCCAGGCGGGGGTATAACATTACATCTTACTTTTAACCGAGAATGCTTTGTTTGCCAGCTTTAGCCTGGGACGTTGCACGCCCACCGTAAATTTAACAATTAATAACTAATTAATACTAGTAAAAGGCAGGCCCATATTTACCCGGACATTGCATACGCCAAGTGGACGCCGTCCCCACCTTGCTACCATCCGACATCTCGGGCGAACAGTGTCGAGATGGGCTGGTATTATGCGGTTTTATCGGTCGGCGACTAGCCAATATCGCACGTGGCCACACTCGACAGAGGGATGCGAGCAGACGGATGGATGCCCAAACCGTTTTGACCGAGCCTGACACACCCTCGCGTGCCATTCGAGGGCATTTGCGGTCCCAGCTTTTCCAGCCCTCCCGGCCCAAAACCACTCAGGTGGGTAGTTGAAGCAGCCCAGCTCTAAATTCTGGTTCTCTGTGCGCTCGGCTCAATAAGTATGGCATTTCAAGTCTAGAGTTGATAACCGCTCTCGCCTCAGGATCTTCCTAGAAAAAAGTCGTCATGGCGGACGACAAAGCTCCACGGTGTAAAGCTGCTCGCCCTTTGCTCTGCGCTTAATAAAGCATACTGACACGAAACCCACAGCCCCCAGAAACGTCATTACAAATTTGTGGTATCTTAGTCGCCTCTCCCTTTACGAGACGCAAAAGCCGTATTTCGTCAACTTTCCAGTGCCGGCTGATTCCCCGGACGCGCCCCCACAACACAATCTTCTCCACGAGCAAGTCAGCGATATCGAAATTCACGATATCAGAGAGCGGGAATCTGGGTTTACTCTTGACACGCACGGCTTTGAACTTGTCCGTCACGAGACCAGGTTGACCAACGACGACTTCGAGAATGATGAGTCCATCCGGCGAGAATATTACCCCGAAATAATCGACTTTATTTCCAAGAAGCTCGGCAATGCCCGTGTGGTGCCATTTGAGCACACGGTGCGTCAAATAAACAACAAATCTCAAGATGCACAAATACTGACCAGCAGTCTTTGACCCTGCAGCATCGACTTTCCAGGCCGCTAAGTAAAGGGTGCGGCTGCGGTCGCAAGAGAAAACCTCTTGTGGCGGCTCACATTGGTGAGACGGTTCTGAATGTTTCCATCAACGCTCGTCCCTGCAACATCGTGCACAAGCCTATTACCATCTTCTTACACGTTGAGTTCCCCTGACATTAACCGCTGCTCATCTTTTAGACCAGACACCCGAATCCAGCGCCCAGAGAATACGGTACCATTTGAAGGAGGAGGCCTCTCAACTGCTTCAGAGGCGTTTCCAGGTTCTAAAGTGAGCCAACTTTTATATATTGATGTCATCCAAGCTGCGCTTCTCCCCGGATACCGGATTATACTTGCCGTACAACTTACCAGCAGCTTGGCTGACCATTACATAGCGTTTGGAGACCTCTTTTTGGCCCTCTACGAGACTTTCCTCTTACTCTTGGAGACTACCAAACATTTGATCTGGCCAGAGATGGCGAACCAACTGACCTTGTGTTCCCTCATTACATCGGAGAATCGATGAACTTGTATCATCACCCAAACCACCGCTGGTACTATTGCGGTGACCAAGCTCGTGATGAGGTGTGGGTTTTCAAGTGTTTCGACAGTAAGCCAGGTGTCGCCACTGGTACGTACCCACCAATGCTTCTGTGGTCACTTTTAACAAAGGCATCCCCATGCCACGGCTCCCAATGCTTGTGCGCAGGATCAAATTGTTGGACGTTGACGCCTGAATACTCTACCAAAATAGCTGACTCTTCGTATATAGCCGCTCCTCACTGCTCCTTTGATATCCAACAAGGCACATATTGCGAAAGGCCACGAGAGAGTATTGAGATACGATTGTTAGTCATGTATGATGAGTAAAGTGGCGCGGCTGGGCTTAAGCGTGTTTCTTGGCTGCAGACTTCAGCTGCTACGATGAAGCTATGAGGAGACAGCGATGATTCCACCACTTTATTACTACCTAGCTTAAACATTATGTAAGTGAATGAAGACCTCCGACGTACGCACCTCACACAATCTCATCCGGCGCCGTGATCCAGGCCATCCCTGTCCCATCCAGCGCAAGTCCCCTAGTAGGAAATGAAATTATGTTTTAATAAGGGACAGCCTGGTTGGATCCAACCAGCTCAGCTCAAAATCCGTTCGTCGGAAGCCCGGGACTTTGTACGGCAGAGTAGCCTTGCACAGACTCTGCCAGATACCCAGCCTTTTGTATGCCTGTTATCGAACGAACGGCGCGTAAGCGATCCACGATCCAGGATCGTATCTCCTCGGTGTTGAAAGGGAGCCGTCCAGCAAGGTGGAGGTACCAAATTGCAGAGCTTGGCCCAGAGGCAGGAACCAAGCTTGGTGACCCGAGTGTTCCATCCTGCTGCACGAAACCTAGCATGTACGGCACAGAGGCGAGGATGTCGTCACGCAATTCCATTGATACACTGACTGACTCTTGCAACAATCCCGCTCGCGCGCCGCCTGCAGCCAGCTGCTGGGGGGCCCATTCCTGTCCCTCTCGCGAGAGCAGGCAGAAGATGGCTTCTTGCAAGATGATGCGACACGCACGCATCGCATCCCAAACCTTTCCGACCCAAGCATGAGAATATACGTGGTAGTTGCCCTGCCATACAATCCTCGGGTCGTATGCAGGGTCATGAATTGTCTGAAATTCCCAGCCCGCCGGTAATGTGGTGAACAGGTGCTCCAGCTTTCGATCGAGCGCGACCGCTTGCGATAACAACGTTGTCCATCTGTCGCGCAAAAACGGGGTCTCTTCATCGGGATTAACTTCGCGCATCAAGTCCATAACATCAATGTGCACGCTACTCAAGAACCAAGACGGAGCCTTCTGGGCAAACTTTTCTTCCATAGCACGCCGTAAGAGACGCAGGCGAGGTGACACTGAGCGACCGTAATGTGACTGGAGGATTATGACATGAGAAAAGGATTCGGCAAAAATTTGAGAGCCAATCGAAGATCCAAATTGCTCAGCACCTCGCAGCATGAGTAAATTCGCTATGCCGTCAATGTGGTGCCGGTAAGCTTCCACGGACGCATCGTTGGAGCATGTTATCGTTTCGAACATGCTTAAAATCAGGGCGGCAAACAACGTGCTATTCTTTGTTATCTTGCATGAATCGGAGAGAGCGGCATGTACCCTAGTCAGAGCTTCCGTGTAGCTGAGACGAGCTTTATACATTAGGGAGCTGGCGTTGGTTATGCTGGCCACGCTGGCAAGGCCGACGGCATGAATTGCAATCTCCACCAGTGCAGTGTCTTCGAGAGGATCATTCAAGAGATCAAGGCTGTAGTTGAGTTTTCCGGGACATGGCGCAGATTTCGGGATAACATAGTTGATGAGGAAATAGTTCATACCCAAGGCGCGCAAAGTGGTCGCAGGTGTGGTGGGAGGTGCAGATATTGAGGGAAGCAGAGTGCCGACCGCATATGGAGATTTGGCAGCATTGTCTTCGGCGACGGCTGTGTCACTTCCAAAGGCGTCGTCAGAGTTGAAGGTAATATCCTGGAAATTTTCTTCCGAACTTGGAGTACTAATGCTGGATGACTCAGGGAATGGTGAAGGGCTTAGCGGATGGCTGCCGCCCGAACGGGAAGAAGACGCAGATGCAGCTCGACGTGCATTTATGACTTTGGTACGATGGATCATTCGGGTTGTCTCGTCACGAACCCGGAGAACCGAAAGGTCATTGTAGCCTGGGCAAGTTTGGCCTTTTCGGACGCCTGTAAGAACGATATCGGGAGAATTAGCCCATTTGTACGGCGAGTAACAACGGCACAGGCCTCTCGCTCCCGGATTAGATACTCACACTGGCCACAGGCTGGAGACGCCTTGTCGCACTGGGGCGATATTAAATTAGTTTTAATATGCGGCGCAAAAAGCACGCGTGCAGGGCATCTTCACGACATACCCGTCGTTTTTTGGCGCGACAGTTGCCGCAGCTGGCTGACGGAGGGCCACAATATACCATGGCTGCTCCAGGCTCGAATCAAGAGGAGAAGGATGCTGGAGGGGAAGAATTACTCCGTGACAAGGACTTTTTCGAAATTTAGGTTGGATACAATTAAATTTCAGGCTGCCTTGGCTATTCGCTGGATGATGAGGGGGAGAGCATTTTCTATGGCCTGTTTGTTGGTGGCGTCGGCGGCGCTGGGTCAGGCCTGGTTCCGACGCAGCCTTGTCGCTGCACTGGCGGCCTGGTGTTACGCTGCTGAACAAGGATAGATGTTGTTCGGATAATGCCAGCCATTTCGGGTTCATCGCTTGTAATGCTTGATCAGGCTAGCTCGTCCCAGTTGTATTCCTCTGGGCGCCGGGAGAACCCCCTTGAGTAGAACTTTCAAGCGCGCTGACAGACTGGCAGAGCGAGGGAGCATTGTCTGCGTCATATAAGTGATATCTAGCATGGGCATTTGTAACAAGGGCAACAGCATTGTGCATAGAGATAGTTCGAGCGCATGTCTCAGGCAAGTTGACTGTGTTGTCGAACCTGGCTAACAGCGTGTCCTGTAGTGGCTGGTAGTGGTGGGAGAGGGGGGATGAAGAAAACCCAGCGCAACAGGAATATAGAGCTTTGAAAATGTTGTCGAAAATCAAGAAAAATAAATACGCATTCATTTGTGAATCTCTCATTTTTTGATATTTTATTACTGAATAAATCTCCTCATTGGCAGCATCCTCAGTGATTGCCGCGCCACAGCCTGTGCCACCCACCGCTTTGAGCCCTGCGCCACTCGGACCTGCGCGGCGTGGGTCGAAGCTTGTCCGCCCCTTGGAGCTGACGTAGCTTTTCGCGACTTTTGGCTACTTGGCAGCTTTCACAAGGGCACCAAACGTGAAACTCGGCAGCCTAGGGCAGCTCCGGCTTGATTTTGCCTTTCGCATACTCACATACCTTCGTCGCTCAGCTCTCACACACCAAACTACAGCAGTTCCGAATATTGTGCTCTCATCTCTGCAAACTCACAATCGCCCGCCCTATGATGCAACCAAACGGCTACTGCTGGGGCCCGTGACTTGAACTACCGTGTGCCGCGCCCGAGCTAGCCATGGTCAGCCGGCCGTAGAGCGCCATCCAGAAACTGATCCATCCACGACGAACCTCCCGGCCCCAAACCCCCGGCGGGATGCCTTCTTCACCTTCCTACCGTCCTACCGAGCCGCCCGACTCTCCGACGCATGACTCCGACTCCGACCTCGACCTCGACATCCAGGAGCTTGATCCCATCTCCACCACGCCCGCCCGCGGCTCCAAGCCCGAGCCCGCCGACCAGTCGCCAAAGTCCTCGAGGATAGCCCTCCGCAACCTGCGTATGGGTGGGCTGCGCAGAGCCGGCAAGCGACACCGCACCTACGGGGAGCTTGGCCACGATCGCGATGCCGCCGACGAGGACGACGACACGCAGCGCCTTCTCGGCGATCGCGACGACGCTCAAGGGGCCGAAGATGGCGCGCCGCTCCTCGGCGGCCAGCCCAAGGCCAATCGAGAGCGAAGATTGTCCCTGAGCTCTGTTCTACGAGTGCCCAGCTTCATGTCGGGCCACAAGAAGGGAACCGAAGCAGCCGACGACTTACCCGAGGACGATGACCCCTCATCATCCAGGGTTGTCCCGGTCGGGGCCATCCAGTCTGTACGATATCCCACCAACATGGTCTCCAACGCCAAATACACCCCATGGTCATTCCTTCCCGTCACATTATATAACGAATTTTCTTTCTTCTTCAACATGTACTTCCTTCTAGTTGCCTTGTCGCAAATCATTCCTGCCCTACGCATTGGCTACCTCTCGACCTATATTGCGCCGCTGGCGTTTGTGCTCTGCATTACCATGGGTAAAGAAGCTTGGGACGATATAGACCGACGCCGGCGCGACAACGAGGCCAACTCGGAAGAGTATACTGTACTCAAGTTTGCGCACCCTTCGCCGATATCGAACCCTCGTCGCAAGAAGCTTCGCTCCGAGACTATGAAGAGGGGGTCGAAGAAGGGTCGAAATGAACGAACAGAAGGCTCTGGGCTTTCGGATATTCAAGAGGACCCTGATTCGGAGCCCAGGAAACCCTCTTCGACAATTATGGAAATAAGCAAGAAGTCCAAGGATCTTGCTGTCGGTGACGTTCTCCGACTGGGTAAAGGACAACGCGTGCCCGCCGACGTTATAATCTTGCAGTGCTCCAATAGCGAAACGCTGGACGCCACGGAAGCAAGTGAACAACCTGAGCTGGCTGATCTGGTCTCCTTGGACGATGAAGCTGAGTCGAGCTCCAAGGGCAAGCAACCAGCGGTAGAACGCCAAGAATCGGCGGCATCCAATGTTACTGTTGGCGAAACATTCATCAGAACAGATCAACTGGACGGTGAAACAGATTGGAAGCTTCGTCTTGCGTCACCTCTTACCCAGAATATTCCTGCCGAGGAGCTGGTTCGCCTGAGAGTCAATGGCGGAAAGCCGGACAAAAAGGTTAACGAATTTCTCGGTACAGTCGAGCTTTTGCCATCGCGTGAAGAAGCTACTCAGCAACAGGCGACCCTCAGTTCTGAGCTCGGATCCGTCACAAGTGCTCCGTTATCGATCGACAACACGGCTTGGGCTAACACCGTCATTGCCTCACAAGGTAGCACGCTGGCGGTAATTATGTACACCGGCCCGCATACGCGATCTGCTCTGTCTACTTCTCCATCCCGCTCCAAAACCGGCCTCCTCGAATACGAAATCAACTCTCTCACCAAGATTCTTTGTGCCTTGACCCTGGGACTCTCTATTGTGCTCGTCGCACTTGAGGGCTTTGAAAACAGGCCAGGAAAGCCTTGGTATATCCAGATCATGCGCTTCTTGGTTCTCTTCTCTACCATCGTTCCAATTAGCTTGCGCGTCAACCTTGACATGGGAAAGACTGCGTATGGCCGCTTCATCCAAAGAGACCCTGGTATTCCAGGTGCAATTGTTCGTACGAGCACCATCCCCGAGGATCTTGGCCGAATCGAATATCTCTTGAGTGACAAGACTGGTACTTTGACGCAAAACGACATGGAAATGAAGAAAATTCACATCGGCACAGTCTCTTATGCCAACGAGGCCATGGACGAAGTCAACGCCTACGTGCGCCAAGGTTTCTACATCCAGCCAACGACAGACCCGGCGACACAGAGCATGTTGATAACTCCATCATCCACTTATGTCAACACGGTTGCTGTTGGTGCTACCCGAACAAGAAGAGAGATTGGCACTCGAGTCCGCGACGTTGTCTTGGCCCTCGCTCTGTGTCACAATGTCACGCCTACTACTGACGAAGAAGACGGCAAGGAAGTCACATCCTACCAAGCCTCTTCTCCCGACGAAATTGCCATTGTCAAGTGGGCCGAATCAGTTGGGCTGAAGCTTGCTTCTCGCGATCGGAAAAGTATGACCCTCGCTGCGACCACTACCGGCCGACCTGTTGTTCGTGTTAGCATCCTAGACGTCTTTCCATTCACCTCCGAAGGAAAGCGCATGGGTATCATTGTTCACTTCCAAGAGGACCTCAACAATACCAACCGGGACCTCAGTAGTGGCGATATTTGGTTCTACCAGAAGGGTGCTGACACTGTCATGAGCTCCATCGTAGTCGCGAACGACTGGCTCGACGAGGAGACTGCAAATATGGCTCGAGAAGGTCTGCGCACTCTTGTAGTCGGCAGAAAGCGATTGTCATATCAACAGTACCAGGAGTTCTCCTCGAGATACCACGAGGCGTCGCTTGCCATCAACAATCGTGACGCCGGCATGCAAAGGGTGGTTGCACAGTACCTGGAGAGTGACCTGGAGCTCCTTGGTGTTACTGGCGTCGAAGACAAACTGCAGCGCGATATCAAGCCCTCTCTTGAACTGCTTCGCAATGCTGGTATCAAGATTTGGATGCTTACTGGTGACAAAGTGGAAACGGCACGATGTGTTGCTGTAAGCTCAAAGCTTGTGGCGCGTGGCCAGTACATTTACACCGTCGAAAAATTAAAGCGCAAAGACAATGCCCAGGAACATCTCGACTTCTTGCGCAACAAGACCGATGCCTGTCTTCTCATTGACGGCGAGAGCTTGTCACTCTTCCTTACTCACTTCCGCATCGAATTCATCTCCGTGGCTGTTCGTCTTCCGACCGTCGTGGCGTGCCGATGCAGTCCAACGCAAAAGGCCGAGATTGCGACGCTTATCAAGCAGTACACTAAGAAACGTGTCTGCTGTATCGGTGACGGTGGCAACGATGTCTCCATGATTCAAGCTGCGGACGTGGGTGTCGGTATTGTCGGCAAGGAAGGTCGCCAGGCCAGTCTGGCGGCCGATTTCTCCATCGAGCAGTTTTGCCACCTCGTCAAGCTGCTTGTTTGGCATGGCCGCAACAGCTACAAGCGCAGTGCCAAGCTTGCACAGTTTGTTATTCACCGTGGTCTTATCATTGCTGTCTGCCAAACCATGTATTCCATTGCCCTCAAGTTTGAACCTGAAGGTCTCTACATTGATTGGTTGATGGTTGGCTACGCCACTGTCTACACCGCTGCCCCCGTTTTGTCTCTTGTCTTGGATAAAGACGTTGACGAGAATCTTGCCAACTTGTATCCTGAATTGTACAAGGAACTTACTACTGGCCGCTCGCTCTCCTACCGCACATTCTTCGTCTGGGTCCTGGTCTCCATCTACCAAGGTGGTATGATCCAGGGCCTGTCGCAGATCCTGACTGGCGTCGAGGGCAAGAAGATGACCGCCGTCAGCTACACCGTGCTCATTCTGAACGAACTCCTCATGGTTGCCATTGAGATTACCACTTGGCATCCCGTTATGATAATCAGCATTTTGGGTACCTTTCTGATGTACATTGGTTCTATCCCGTTCCTAGGCGGATACTTTAATTTGGAATTTATCATTACATGGTATGTTTTCATCTGCATGCTGCGATTACACCCACTAACAATTGTTCCAGGGGCTTTGTTTGGCGAGTTCTCGCCATCCTTTCCATCTCACTTGTACCACCGTACGCGGCGAAGCTTATTAGGAGAACGATGAAACCGCCGTCGTACAGAAAGGTGCAAAACCGATAGAATTTGTAAACGGACATTTAGACGTTGTATTGTGTATGACTATGACGGCTTCTATATCTCTTATCTATTGTTATATCTTGTTTGTTTAATATATCGCAGGCGTTCTTTCAAATGCAATCCCTCGCTGTCCCATGCATATGCAACGTTGTGTACAGTTCGTGGCCTCATCACAATACAGCAGCAACGGCCACAACAGCCACGGCGGCCAGAAAGCTGCGAGTCTGACCAAGAGAAGCTGCTCCGCTGTTTGTATCGTCGCTCTTGTGATCATCACTGTTCTTATCGTTCCCCTTGTCATCCTTGCCGCTTCCCTTGTCACTATTTCCACTATTTCCACTCCCGCTCTTCCCAGTCGCCTTCGCATCGGCGCTTGCGACGGTGAAGCTAACGACCTGATGGTCCTGGGACCAGGTAATCGTGGCGCTGACCGGCGAAGTGATGGTACCTGGCGCGTTGCTCAGCGTCTTGGTACCGTCGACGGGGATTTCGTTGGGCGAAAACAGCTTGCCCTCGCCGCCGGGGATCTTGAAGCCGAGCCCGTCGGCGCCACAGGGGTACTTGGCCATGACGGTCTCGCATTTGTTGTTCCAGACGTCGTTTGTGCCCAGCAGCGCTTTCGCCATGATATCACGCCCCAGGAGATTTGGCTGCGTGTCGGGGCAAATGTTGGAGTAACTGAACTCGGTTAGGCTCAGGTCCCGACATGTGAAGCAAAGTAACATGTTCAAACTTACGCCGAGAAAATGTGGCTCATGATACAGCATTGGCAAGCGCGCGGTACATCGGCGGGCGCATCGGCGCCGTGGTGGACAACGTCAACACATTGCTTGCTCGCATAGTCCTCCAGATCGGCATTGATGGCGGCAGACAACTTTCCGATATTGCAGGAGCACTGCTGCGGCGCATTGTCAGGTGCAATGAGCAGCGGAATATTCTTCATCGTCTCGAGGTGCGGGTCGGAGCAGTCCTCCATCGCCGTGAGCATGGTGTTTTCGTACTCGCAGGTGTAGACCCGGTTCCAGCAGTGCGTGGCGGCGCATTGGATCTGCTGGCGGCCCTTGTTGCAGGAGCAAATATTGTAGCAGTCGGCGTTCTTGTCCTGGCAGTGGCTCTGTATGCAGTCGGATTCGCCCTCGGCGGCGTCGCTCAGGCAGGACTCGTAGCCCTTTTGGTCCATGCAGGTGTTGGGAGAGAGTACGTCGGAGTATTCCTGCGAGTCGGCCGCCGCGGCGCTGAGGCTGCAAGCCAGCAACGCGACGGCGAAACGAATTTTCGAGGTCATTTTGTTGCTTTCTATGTCGATTCCTTAAGTATAGACGGAACAACAAGGTGGAAATAACAAAAAAGTACAACGATATCCCCGTGGCGTTTTGGGCACAGCTTGTATAAGTATTTCGGCCGAGAGACTTGGCATTTACTGTATACTGGTAGGTCTATTTCTCCGACAAGGCGGAATGTGGCGGCACCGCTTCGCCCTGTGCTAACTAATGAGTATGTTTCCACTTGTTACAGGACAATTGACGCCACAATTAATTTTACGCGTATGCCCGGAGCTAATAGTCCATGAAGCTCATTTAAGGCTGACTTTGTCAACAAACCTGAGCATGGTCGTGGAGTTTGTCTCCAATTGAATATCGTCGTTCCCGCTACTCTTGGCATTAAATGGCTGTAAGCTGGAAAATTGTCGATCTTTGTCACGTGTACTACCAGCCTCGGTGACATACGCATTGGGAGATCTAGCAATGTGTCACATATTCACATTACTCTGACTTTCATATTTCGGTACTCCGATCATGTCTTCAACTGATTCCATCTCTATCCTTCTTATCCATGGCGCGTGGCACGGGCCATGGTGTTGGAAGCATCAGATCCCTGAGCTGGAGAAGATCGGCTATACCACCGAAACTGTCCATCTGCCGTCTACGCATGGTATAGCCGGTAAAACCCAATTCGACGATTCCAATGCCGTGCGCTCGGTTTTACAGACACTGCTGGCTGCAGGCAAGCGTGTCGTTGTCGTGGCGCACTCTTACGGGGGTCCGATTGGCAGCGCTGCCATCATCGGCCTCTCGGAACGAGAGCGATCAGCGAAGAATCTGCCTGGAGGTGTGATTGGCTATATTGCACTCTGTGCATTCATATTCCCCGGCGGCATGGACCAGGGTGCCGCTATCGACGCACAGGGGGGCTTGCCGTACGTCAGTTGGGACGCCCCGTCGCGGGGCTTGTTCGTGCCAAAAGATCCGCGCAGCATGTTCTTTCCACCCGATGTTCCGCAAGATCGTGTCGATTGGGCTGTTCCTCAACTTTCGCCCCAGAGCAGTGCTGCTAATACTGGAATCGTTCCGCCTCAGATGTGGCAGGATGACGTTGAAAACTACACTGGGAAGCTGGGCTACATCATATGCACTGATGATGTGGTTGTTCCTGTTGAGAGTCAGAAGGCCATGATTGACGGAGCGGGGGCCGCTGGCAGATGGATCACTCGTGAGCTCCAAGGTGCAGGCCACAGCCCATTTCTTTCGCGCCCACACGAGGTTGCCTCCGTTGTCCATGAGCTGGCACAGCAATTCATGCAGACAGGTGGCAGCTACTAATTTCTTGGAGGTTAGAGTTCTGCTTTTCAAAAGAACCTACGAAATGTTGGTGGCGTACAAAACAGCAAGGTACCATAAGATGGTAGCGTAGAACATTCAGTCGGAAGCGGCGGTTGTGCTTCGCTTACAAGGTAGCCCCAGATTTCCAGGCATGCGTGTGCATAGGAATCTGCAATAGTCTTGTCTATCTTACAGGTGCAATATTACGACAGCCAATAAATGTAATTGTGCCTGTCTTCCTGCATATTCCCAGCCATTTATTGCAGCGCCATTTATTGATGCTGCATAAAAAATGAACCTTGGCTTGTATGGCAATGAATCAGAAGCGAGCGCTTGTCGCGGCATGTGCCGTGACGCAGATCTAGAATCTTACTACGACGGTATACTAGTCACTGCAGGCATCCATCTGATTCACCCAGATGCGCACTTGAGTTACGCGATTTAACAGCAAAGCCTCTGTCTCAGTACAGCCCCTCATCGCGAGGATCTTCGTCACTCGCAGACCGACTTCGCAGACCGACTTCGCAGACCGACCTCGCAGCCCCTGCCAATGAAAAGAAATGTACATGAGAGCAGTGCGGTACCCACTCTACGCTTCCTATATAACTGCCTCCAACCTGTTTTATAAGTGAACAGGAGCAAGTACTTTCGGATGGCATCTGCTGCAGAGCAAATACCGTTATCAGATATATACAGAGCCTTCACTCCCTTCCTTTGAAGCAGCTCTCCTTCGAACTGAAGATTTCGAATTTGTTTTCTTTTGCCGCCGTTCTTTTCTGGCCATGTTCCGTTTTGGCTATTGTCGGAGGCTCTCTTGCCTCACCAGGAGAGTTTCCACACCA
The DNA here is from genome assembly GCA_027627215.1 of Lecanicillium saksenae. Taxonomy (NCBI): domain Eukaryota; kingdom Fungi; phylum Ascomycota; class Sordariomycetes; order Hypocreales; family Cordycipitaceae; genus Corniculantispora; species Corniculantispora saksenae. The sequence goes on along the minus strand of JANAKD010000167.1, from coordinate 1,720 downwards.
GGCAAGCCTTCGATACCAAGGCCGCCAGATATGTGGATGCTCTATTATAGCGCCAACCAAGCTGCTGACAGCGGCGCACTGTGTGTATGATCTGAACGGGGCGTCTCTTCAAGCCGCAACTGGCAGCTACCTGGCCTCAGGTGGTGAGATACACAAAGTCATTCGAGTCACCATTCACCCGGGCTACACCGGGCAGCAACAACACGCATTTCGCAACGATGTGGCAGTTCTCACACTAGCTGCCCCGGTAGCGTTCAATCAATATCAGCGGCCCATTGAACTTGCCACCTCTTCTCCTGCCCCTGGCTCTCGCGTTGTCTTATCTGGCTGGGGCAGGATTTCGACGAATGGAGACATTGCAAATTCTCTCATGAAAATGGAACAATCAGTTGTTGGCCATGATCAATGTCAACAGCAGTTCCCTGGCATACCTCTTAGCAATAGCCAGCTATGTGCTCTCAATAGGCAAGGCGTGGGGGTGACGATGGTGGCGCACTTATAGTAAATAAGGTACAAGTGGGCATCACATCTTTTCAGCGACCCTGCGCACTAGGTATGCCAGACGTTTACACAAATGTCGCAGATTTCAGAAGTTTCATACTTTCTCAAATGTGATTGGCCGATCAGGCGGATTATGACTACATAAAATCTCACCGCAGCGGATAACTGTGATCCCAAGTCAACGGGAAGAAGATATCAATTGCCATGTGCTTCCTGAGGCCTTCGGATTTCGACTAGTAGCACCAACGAGAACAAATATCACTTTGAAAGATTCATATGTACTCATCTCAATTCATCAGCTATATAAACAAATAGTTAATTTATATAAATCTGCGCATTCATAATCCATTTCTACATGAACCCCTCAGGAGTCGCTTACAGAGCGATACACTCCTTAAGGAGAGGGTGGTCCTTCTGGTAGATGGCCTTCTTGTGGGGCTCATCACCAGGCTTGCCGAAGCCGTAGAAGGAGTCGAGCTCAACACCGACATCGACGGAGAAGTGGACGGAGTTGGTGTTGGAGCAGGCGCTGGGCTCGTGAACATCAGCACCGATGGCAAAGGCAAGGTAGGGAGCAGCAAGGCCAAGACCGCCGGTGACGTGCTTGCCAAGGATCTTGCCAGAGAGGTCGAGGGTCAGAAGAGGGTTGATGCGGGCGGTGGCATCAACCTTGCCGGAGACGGTAGGTCCAATGCGTTTGAACTGGGCGTCGAGGCCGGTGGAGCCCTTGCCGATGGAGATGCTCTGGCCGTTGGGGAAGTCAAGCTCGGAGCCGACAACAGCGGTGATGCTGCCGGAGATATCGGAAACGGAGATGACAATATCGAGGGTGATCTCGGGGGTGATGGTGACAACGTCGGCAAGCTTGAACTCAGCAAGAGGGAACTTGATGACCTCGATGCTCTGGGACAGGTGAGAGGTCTTGATGGCAGCAGAAGCGGTGACGGCAACGGCAAGGCGGACGTTGACGTTGTCGGCGGTGACGGCGGAGGCAGAGAATCCGTCCTTGGTGGAGACGGTGATATCGGTGTCGATGCTACCGTGGGTGCCGCAGTCGGAGCAGTCGACGGAAAGGTGGGCAGGGCCAATGTCCGCATCGTAGAAGTGCTTGTTGAAGGTGTGCTCCAGGCTGATCTTGGCCTTCTTGGAGTAGCTCAAGCGGCGGTTTAGCTTCTGGGTCTCGACATCGCCGCCAATGTTGACGGTGGCGTCCTGGACG
>JANAKD010000166.1:0-32111 GCA_027627215.1 Lecanicillium saksenae | reverse complement strand
CGTAGCAGTGCGTCTGCATCCCGACGCCCGCGAGGTCCAGGAACGCGCAGCTGTAGCTGACGGAGCCGCTGGCCAGCCCGCCGGGCAGGTACGAGATCTTGTCCGTGACCTGGTACCAGGTGCAGGGGAGCTCGTCCGGCTGCGCGTGCGAGGGAGGCGGGATCCGCTGCCGGTCGGTGACGAGGGGGTTCAGGTCGATCATGGCCTGGTGGTCCTGGAGGAAGGCGATGGCGGCCTCGCGCGTCATGCCCGCCGGCAGAGGGGTGACGTTTCTAAATGTCGACTTTTTCGACATGGCCATCTCCGGTCGAGTGCTGCTTTGAAAAGGATGATGTAGATGTGGTGGTGTCCGTTGCTTATTCCACAGTTCCGTGTAAATCAACGGAAAAGAGCGGAAACGAAGCCGCTGTAATCGGAACACCAGTTCCTTTTCTCGGTATTACGCTGTAGATGGGTTTCTCGTTCGTTCAGGGTATTATTAGCGTGCGGATCCGGCATGTCAGGATGATGACGGTGTAAAAAGATTCTTCCGCCACTAGTAGGTGCAGAGAAGAACAAAACTCAAATAAATAGGTAGCGCAGGAGAACGGCCGGAAACAAGCTCGCCCGTCAGTGGATATCGTTCTGCCTTTAAGTGACCGAACCGTTTCCAGTATTCCAATCCCCCGGCGAGCCTCGTCGTTCCCTCATCCCTGCGGTTCTGGAGAATCAGGACAGCCCCCGGAAGCCTCACCATCCGAAACGTCAGCGCCACGACTTATCCACCACAACCTCTGTCAACGCAGCGCGCCCGCCTGCTGAAGAAAGACATGTCCACTTCCAATGGCCGCCTGCAAGTAGCAATAACCTTACACGAGTACCTTTATTTGGAACGGCGCTATTTGTATCGCGACATGACCCTTTCTTGACCGTTGTTGATTTAGGGTAGCAGTAGAGTTGAAGGATATAAGGTATATGCAGTGGATGAAACAGGGCTGCGCCACCAAGCAGAGCCCCCCTACGTTTAGGCCAGCCAAGCGTCGGCATTTGCGCCCAACTGCTGCAGGAGGCACTAATTACGGCGATCAATGCTGCTATTTTTGGGCGCTCTGCTGCCCTGCGCCCCTCTGTCTGCCTGTTCTAATCGTGGTGGGATCAGGCTGGCGTTTTCGGAGATTTGCTTCGTTGCAGCCACTGCAAGTAGATGAAAGCTGCTTGCAAGAGGGAATCAGCTGCAGGTTAAAATGAACCCGAGACATGTTGCCAGTGAACTGGTGTTCTAATTTCTGGCCAGATCTATGTACGGCCAGGGATTTTCCTGTCGAGCGACCGTTCCACACGGTAGACGATTTGTCGCGAATCGAGCGGGCCGGACATGCATCAGGGCTATAATGCTGGGTTGTGAAGGATTTTATACAAGGGAATTTCTTTATCATTTACCCTGACCTCCGGCCGAATATTCTCTTTCCAGCACTCGACGCGATGCCCGCGTCAGGGCTACCATAGACTCCCCGTTGGTTTTCTACTCTGGCAAAGGTTTCACCGTTTCGGTGGTGCGGCTCAAACAGCAGCGTTGAAACCGGTTCATGGTTTTGTCGGTCGTTGCTGCAGCGCAGGGGGTGCTTATGTCGAGGCACCTGGGAGTCACCTGCAATCCAACCCTTGCCGAAGTCTACGCGCAACGACGTACACGAGCATTCTTGGAGAATGAGGCCTCTTAATACCATTCAATGTGAGGCCTGTGTTAGTTCAGCGCCACATCCAGCGTCTACCGTAACTTGCATAGCGGTGGCGGCTGTCAAGACGAGCCCGGAGTCTACTTCAAAATGCCATCCTACGATGACCCCTATCTTCTCTTGCTCGATGCCGACCAGTTCAAAGGCTCCATGATTTAGACTTGGAACCGAATTAGTTTCTGCTTAAAAGATTCTTTGGCACATGGGATTGGATGGGATGGCGCACGCTTGCACTGGAATAACTCATGTCTATTATCGCGCTTTAGAGTGGTTTTATCATTACAAGAGCATGTAATACCTGGAACGTTAAGCTTGGAGTGATTTCTACGCTGCTGGCAACAAAAACGCTGAGGAGACTGATGATCAATTGCACGCGGCTGTGTATGGACCAGACATTCTTAAAACTTATGTGAATTCGATACAGAAATTAAGAATAAATAGCCAAGCAATATAAGAATCTGGTGGCTGGCTTAACAGAACGAGCAGCGAAACTAGAACATCATATCAATCTGCACCTCGCTCGCTTCCGCGCCAAACACTTGGATCTTGTTCGCTTCCGACTAGACCGTCTCGGAGCTCTCCACAACGAACTCTTCAGCTTCCAAATCATCATCCTCCAGATCATCAACCTCCATATAGTCGAACTGGGACAGGGCATCGTCATAAAATGACCCGAGTTCTTCCGCATCAGCTGGCTGCGGTAGTCCCCGCTCGATCTCTGCCAGCTCTGCCAGAGTGAAAGCGTACTCTGCATCGAAGAATTGCTCCTCGCCAATCTCAGTCTCAGCGCCGCCATCCACGGCACTTCCACAATCTGGGGCACTTTCATCATCGGGGGCACTTTCATCATCGGGGGCACTTTCACCATCGGGGGCACTTTCACCATCGGGGGCACTTTCACCATCGGGGGCACTTCCTCCATCTGCGGCACTTCCGCCAGCTGCATCATTTCCGCTGTCTGTAGCGCCTCCGCCGTCGGCAGCATTGCCGCCATCGTCGACTGCTTTGCCCTTCCCCTCTTCGGCTTTCTTCGTCACGCGCAAATCAAACTCACCATCTGTGCTTACTTCAGAGGACGGCTCCTCAAACTCCAGCGCGCTATCCCAGTCCCTAAGGTTCTCCTCTTCAATATTTATGGCATTGGCCGCAGCGCCAGCCCCACTAGAACCGGCATCATTCTCCCCCGGTTCAGGGAGAAGGATAGATCTGTGGTCGCAAGGATCACTGAGATCAACAGGAAGGCGGTCTCTAAGCATTGTCTGCATCCACACTGTGATAGCTGCAGCTCGACCATACAACTTGGGCCCATTTACAGCTCTCATAACTGCCTGATGTTTTTTGCGGGCTTCACGTGCGCGGCGCAATGCCGTTTCTACTCTAACGGGCGGTTGACATGGTTGGTTCCTCCCCTCTACTGCCTCGTCGAGTCTTTGCTGCGGCAACCAGAAGAATCGGAAATGGCGACGTGTGTCCGTTGAACCCGCGAGGATGTCCGGAATCAGAAGATTATCAACAACGAGCTTAGCGAGCTCAGCAGGCAGACGAGTCTGAGACTGCATTTTCTCAAACTCGATGGCTTCTTCCCACCACACTTCATTCTGTGGCGGTACATAACGTGTCGAGGTGAGGATGTAGTGGGGATCAGCAAGATGAATCTGCATAAACTGAATGCTCCCAGCCTTCGTTGAGTCCTCCAGCTGGGGCAATTCAAACTTGTGCTGAAGCGCGTTGGGATAAGAGATCATCCTTCCTTCCGGTAGTTCAACTGTTCCAAGTTCTTGAAACACCGGCATCCGTTCAGAAACATGTGAATTTGGCGGGCCTGTGGCGGCAGCAGACGAAGAAGAAGGGCCGGCAGCAGACGAAGAAGAAGGACCGGCAGCAGACGAAGAAGAAGGGCCGGCAGCAGACGCAGAAGAAGGGCCGGCAGCAACCTTTCCTTTCGACTTCTTGCATTTCGGCGGGTCTTCCCATGTATTACGTTTTGTTTCTGAGCGAAAAGACATTCCACCAGAGCCTTTTTGAATATTGTCTCGTCGCAAGCATAGAACGGTTGAGGCGACAATTCTCTCGTTTCGGTTGCCATTGAGATTCCAATTTAAACGTCTGGAAAGTGCGTTAGAGATGAAACGAATTTGAATGCGAGAACTTGGACTTACTCTTCGCTTTCCTCTGTAATAGTGCCATCTGCGTCAAAGCGAATGGTGATAGTCTCCACAAAGATCTGTAAGCCTCGATCTTTAAAGCCATCACGCAAGGAGATTTTGTCGTATATTTTTTTTGAGCTGGAGTAAAAACCGTCAAGTGCTAGTATAGGATTCCATCTGGCTTCGAGCTTTTCGTCTGGGGCAGCGTTGCTTTGTCGGCCTTCCGCCCATGCGACGGAATCGCGAAAGTCGACCCTACATGAGCAGGCATCGAAGTTGCTTGTGGAGCAAGCCACACAACGCTCCGTCCTTGGCTTGATTCGCGAGACTCCTCTCGCTAAGGCTTTGTAAAGCAGCGTCTGATTCCAGTCATCGATCACATCGGACACTAAATGCTCCACTGCGGTGTAGATGCTTCTGTGTCGCACTGGGTGCAAATTATTGATGGGAGATATGATCGAGACCCCACCGTCGTGCTGTGAGAATTTGACGTCGGTTGCAAGCCATTGCGACTTGCCGGAGTAAAATAGCGGCTCTCCGTTATTTAGACGGTCGGCATCCCAGAGTTTGACAGTGGGAACCTCGCCAACCGTCATGCTGTCCAGGAAGTTGTCCAATGTAATATGTTTACCGTCCGTTCGGAAAGGCGAGAGACAGAACTGGTAGGGAAACATCCAAGGTGAAAGATCAAGCGGCTTTTTGTCCTTCGTGAATCTTTCTAGCTCAGGAAACATGTCCTTGGTTTCCTCCTTTAGATCGGTGAACAGGTCCGTGCCCATCAAGCGATCAGACTTGTACACTCGCGATGCGGCGTCGAGCACAAACACGCCGCGCTGCTCGGTTTTCCTGAAACTGGCAGCTTTCTTACGCAGCTCGCATACGCACCATTCCCAAAGCTGATCATTTCGAGGATGGTGCTTTGCGAAGATATCAGATTTCCAGGATTGGCAGACCGAGAACTCATCGACACCCAATTGCCAGTTCTCCAGATCCGTGATATCGTTGATGGTCCGCATAATTATTATCTCGGGATGACAAAGCGGGTCTTGCCTCCAGGAATTGAAGCCATGACCGAAGTGAAGGTATGTGTAGCGTTCGAAGTTGATGCTGAGGCTGACCCCGGGAACAAAGATGCCACCACGGTTGCTGCGCTCGATGAAACTTTCCTCACGACGAGAAGAAAAGTGTCTGTTAAGGACTTTTCTGTCCACTAGTGAATGAATCACATTAGTTACTGGTGTGGGGGCTGTGTCGATCGAGAATACAAACATTTGCCGTGACGAACGACCACGCTCGCATTCATACCCCAGCTCGTCATCCTGCTAATATCGACGTGGCCTGCCTAGATAAAAGAACAACTTGGTGTAGGAAAGGCGTAAAAGCAGCGACGACTACTTCAGAAAAGCCGCTGGATGTAGATATGTAGTGTGTGGAAATGGGGAAATGGTGTTGGAGCTGCGATAGAGAAATGATGGTGCTCATGCGGCGTTGGTTGGTCGAATAGCCAGCCTCGCTGGCGGTTCCTGCTAGATCGCGGCGTGGCGTACTCCTCAGTGGCGGGCGGTCTCAAAGATTCTCCCCATAGCTTCTTATTTAGCTATCAAGCCCATCTCAAATTTACATTCCATTATTTGGTTCTATCTGCCCAATCAAGAAGCCTTCAAAGGCACACCGATGAATCACCAACACTAGGGCGAGAGAATCGTTGCATTACCACACCTGCTGCCTCTGAAAATGCAAGACCTGCGAACCTCGTAACAGCGACTAACAGGCTGCCATGGAAAANGGGGGGAGAACTGTGCCCAGTGTGGATTTCCCCTCAAACTGCCTTAGTGTCAAGCTCTGCTCAGATGTATGCTCCGTCCCAATTCACACGCTGGCTGTTTCCTGCAAAAGAGGAGCCCAACCTGCAAGTGACTGTACCCGAGACAGCGACCTGCAGGCTGCCCATGTACCTTCTGGTGTACACAGAACGCCTTAATTGATGTAGGGGCCGACAGACTTGCGTCTGCTACTAACCTGAACAAGGCAGCATTACGCTGTTGGGAGGTGACCATGGTTGCTTGTCCTAGCCAATGAACGCCACGGCGAATAATACGTGTGGCGCTAAAGTGGGCGACAGGGTGCAGCATTTAGGTGGCTCGAGAGAGATGGATGAAGGGGGGGCCGAGATGAGGAACTCGTGCCCTCGTGCCCTCGTGCCCTCCGACTCAGCACCTCCGCAATCCTTCTACTTGATCGGCAAACATTGTGTGATTGTTAAATCGCTTTTAACCGCTCAGAATGCGGCCATACTAAAAATGGCGCTACTACTGTCTATCCGCAAGGAACTTGACTGACGGACGTGCGTCTCACCCCATGCACATGCACATAGGCGCATGCTGGCGGCGCCATGTCACATTGTTCTAAAGCGCTTTGGGAAGGAGCCTGCTGCGAAACCTGCCGTGTGAATTTGTTCTGGGCCAATTGCGCCCTTACAACATGCAAGCGGTGGTGCCCAAGTAGAATGCAATGTTGCTTCAGACGAAACTGAAGCCAACCGCCGTGATAGCGTGCCCAAGCCTGCTGTGGCGCTGGTCCTGGCCGCTCTATTGATTTCGACTGGAAGTGGCGGGATGGTCTTGTGGTAGTTTCAATGAACATTCGCACAAATATATGCGTCTCGCCACCTCGGAGTTGGTACATTTCCACCTCATCAGAATCGCTGTCCACTCAGATCTTCAACACTATGCCTCGACCCCAGCTCCTGTACTTGGCTATCGTTGCCATGTTTGCCTCAGCTTCCGCTCTGCCGAACCCCCGTAAGTTCAAGTGACAAATAGCTGGGGAAGTTGTATCGTGAATCTAACTATCATGCACAGATTGGCTGGGTGGCGACCCTGACGTGATTGTGACCCCAGAGGAGGCATCGTAAAGGAAGTGGCTGACGGGACGGGCGGTTGTGTTTCCCGAAGTTGGGTTCTTTACAATACTACATTTGCATTGCAATGACGGAATCTTGTCAAGCCTCTATCGCTTCGTACACCAATTTGTGTGGTCAATCGTTCCCAAGGCTGAGCGAGCTCGAAATGAACTGAATGAGTCCTGAATAAAAATTAGCACGTAATGCATAGCAAATTCATACTTGATGACGAGCGGGTGGCATATTGGTGTGCATCTGGGACCAGAATTAGTTGGCCGTGTACATACATGTGATACTGGGACCTTTTCGTGTTGTCTAGGCACCATGTACATGCATGCCGTCCAGAGGTGGAGTGATGTTGGGTGATAAGCTGCAGCTTTCAGGTGGCGCGATGCGGAGTGAACAATCCCTTAAGCCCCCAAGTGGGGGAATCCTGTTTGAGGGAATCGCTGGTCATAACTGACGCGGGGATACGCACCCGAAATTGAGCTCACACACCGTTGGGTGGAGAAAACAAAGACATCGGTTGGCTGACGGATTGGCTGACGGATTAATCGTGGCGTTGGCGCCAACAACGCCCTAGATCGTATTAGGCAGGACCCCGTACAATACTGCAGCATTATATTTGCTTCGAGCCAACTGCTTCTCAGAGTGGACTTTTGACATGTAGAAGCCCTCCGGGATTGCCACACAGGGCTTCCCGCGCTACTCTGAAAATAGTGTGATGCGCCGCCGTGGCGCCCCAGCGCCCCAAGAACTTTTGTTTAGCGTCGCATGCGGTCCCGCGCCAGAAAATTGCGCATTCTTGCTGCTCAGACTTGTGGGTGAACAAGGCTGCTTGGCAGAAGATGATGCCAATAATGATTATGCTGGTTAAATGGCATCACAACGAAGAGAGCAGCGGTCTTGCTGTCCTTCACCGAAAAGCACGGCGACTACCAACACCAAGTTGCATCGGGTGAACCTCCTCACTGCATCCATCTCTTCATTAGCGCAGCGTTGACAAGGCTGTGGTCCACATCCTATCGCCCGCCGGTGGCGTTGTAATTATCGAGCTGCAGATTGATACGATCCACCACCAATGCTACCAACAGCAGTTCGTGCCCGAGTCAGTCCTGGGCAAAGCAAAGTCCAGACGGTCAAGCTATTCTGTGAGCGACGTGCCGTGAGCTGAGAGGCTAGAGCGGCCAACCAAGTTTCTTTTTCGCCATGGTCATCACATCGTGTCCTCTGGTGATGCGTTACGTTGGTGCAAGCTGCCAAGACCGTCCCATCCAAGTCTCGTCTGTAACCGCCCGGTGAGCATCACCCACACGCTAACACCAAGCCACGTCCAATAACAAGGAGGCCGGGGGCCCTCTGCACACCACTAGCTGGCAAATCCCCGCTGGAGTGTGGATGAACGCTGCAGGCTCCGTGGCTAACGCTGAGGTACAAGGTTAGTTGGGAGGGTTGCATAAAGCCTGGTGACGAAAGTCTCTTTCTGCTTCTGGTGGCGTTTGACTTGGTGATTTCCCCTCTTTCAAAACATTTACCACCCAACAAGAATACAATTGCCTGCAACACTATGCCGCGCCCGCAGCTCCTCCTACTGGCCCTTGCTGCCGTCTTTTCTTCGGTTTCTGCCCTGCCATCTCCTCGTAAGCCTAGCTGTGGGAATCCTGTAACAGCTTGCAGAATGTAACTAACCGTACTGCAGAGGGGCATGGCGGCGAGGCCGTTGTTACACCCCCAAGCGGAGCATCTTGAGACTGAGATGCGTCGCGAAATTTGAGGAACGTTGAACTTGTTTCCATTATTAGACATAGAATTTGACAGCATATTGTTTTGAATATGACTCTGTTTCGCCCTTCTTAACAGCTACACTACCTCAAGCCTGGACATCTTGGTGCAACTGGGTTGTAATGTGCCGCAGTTTGCCCTAGTTGCGGTGACCGCATTAGCGTCGTAAGGTATTGAACCAGGCAACCAGGCTGGCCGTACTCCGTACAGATCAGTAGAGGTCCGTTAACGCAGCAGAATACAAAGTACCTGTAGTAACAGATTGCGGCCCAGGATCAGCCTAGAGCCGAACCCGTACCGCCCCTGCGGCCCCATCCCCCGAGCTCTGCTGGAGCTCCAGCAACCAACTCTTTCTCTTTCACATCTTTCGCGGCGCTCATAGTCGTCTATCAGCAGAACACCATGGCTTCCATGAAAGTTTTAGGTCGAGACGAGCGCTGGTTCTGGCCTGACAGTCCTCCTCTATTCGACTTTACCTTCAAATTTGAAGAAACGATCCTCCAAATCGTTCCCTCCTCCTCGTTCATCGTGTTTGCATCTGCTTCTGTCTTCTATTATTTCCAAAAAAATGCGCGCATCCGAGCGAGCGCGTTATTGTGGGCAAAACTGGTAAGACAAACACGATAGGCTTGATTACTTTCCCCGCCAACCAGTATGAAAGCTGACCTATTTCTCTCTAGTGTCTGGCGCTGGCCATTATCGCGCTGGAGCTTGTCAACTTGGTTCTGCGCCGTCTATATGGTGTCCATACGGAAACGACTTATCCAGCTGCGTCTCTCGATTTCGCTGCCGCATTTGCTATTGCCATTGTCGTCTGCGTTGAGCATCGGTATGCCATCAGGACGTCGGCGTGGCTTGGCCTTTATCTCTCCATTGGAGTTCTCATCGATGCAACTAAGAGTCGTTCGTACTTCCTCCGTGGTTTAGTCGCTTCTGGCACGGTCAGCGCTGTTACTGGTGCCGTACGTCTCCTGTTAGTCGTCCTTGAGGAAGTGCCCAAAACGAATCTGATCATTGATCCTGGGCTTCGCACTATCTCTGATGGTGAAGCCACAAGTGGATTTTACGGCAGAATCTTTTTCTTCTTCCTTACTCCACTGCTACGCATGGGCTACCAAGGCGTGCTTAAATTGGATGATCTGAGCGATCTTAGTGTTGAGTTCGCAGCACAACGCCTTTTTTCCGAGTTGCAAGACCAGTGGCCTGCCTCAAAATACAAGTCAAAAAACGCGTTCTTCTATGCCTGCTTCAAAGCTTGGAAATGGCCCTTTTGTCTTATGCTTTTCCCTCGACTATGCGTCACAGGCTTCAAGTATTCCAAACCATTCCTCATGCAATCTATCATCGGTCATATATCAAAGCCGAATGACGATGCAAAGGCTGGTCTTATTGGAGGTGTAGTGCTCGTATTCCTTGGAAATGCTACTTTCCAAGGTATCTCGAGTCATTTGAGAAATCGCCTCATCACTCGGATTCGTGGTGGGCTAATCTCGTCCTTGTTTCACAAATGTTATCGCCTAAAGCTCCCAGAAGGGAAGAAGCAAGCTGCAATTACGATGATGAGTGCCGACTTCGAAAGTATTACTCTTGGTCTTCCTGCATGCATCGATATCCCTTTCGCGGTCCTCGAAGCAGGTCTTGGAACATTTTTCCTCTCGCGTTTCATCAAGATAGATTGCTTGATACTTTTTGGCCCCTTGGTAGCTACTCTCATATCGGGACATATGTTTGGCACACGGTCGAGTACAAATATTACCCGCTGGAACGCCGCGACTCAAACCAGAGTGGCGAGAACCTCACACGTTCTTTCCCAACTACCAGCTATCAAAAGCCTTGGTCTTGGTCCTCAGATGGCCCGGTATATCCAAAGTCTTCAAATTGCTGAAACCAAAGCTTCCAAGACGTATCGCACACTTCAGGCTATCACAATTGGTTCAGCCGTTTTAGTTGACCATTTTACGCCCGTACTTGTCGTCGCAGTCGGAGTATTCACCTATATGTTTGGCGAGGAGCTTGACCCAGAAATTATATACCCAGCACTTGGTGTGGTTACAATGGCAAAAGGTCCACTTGCTACTCTCTTGCAAGTATATCCTCAATTCATGTCCATGTTGGGCTGTTTTGAACGGATTCAGGTCTATCTGTCACAAGATGAGCATGAGGACCCCCGTATAGTATCGGGCTCGGGTCTTGCGACAACGCAGGAACGGCCAATACTGAACGGTTTGCAGCTTTCACCAGGCCAGATTGCCGGGTTGAACCCTCTTCCGATTTTCCGATTTGAGAACGCCACAATTGCCTCCAGTGGTTCAGATAAAGCAGTCTTGTCAAACCTAGACTTCTGCTTAGATGAAGGATCTATTACGGCTATGTTTGGCCCTACAGGATCTGGAAAAAGTACCGTTGTGGAAGGTATGCTGGGCGAAGCAGAGGTTCTAGAGGGCAAAACACACGTCGTTGAACCCGCTCGTCGCATCGCTGTGTGTGGCCAACAAGTGTTTCTGCCAAATGGCACATTTCGTGACTGCATCGTCGGTGCCTGCGAGTATGAGCCGGTCTGGTTCAATACTGTCATTGCCTACTGCAAGCTTCTGGAAGATCTCGAAAGATTGCCTAATGGCGAACTCTACAATATTGGCACTGGCGGTGTTGGTTTGAGCGGCGGCCAACGCCAGAGAGTTGGAATTGCGCGGTCAGTCTATGCCCGGACCAAGCTCATCATTTTTGACGATAGCCTCAGTTCTCTCGATAAAAAAACAGCCATCGAGATTCTGAACGGGCTCTGCGGTGAAGAAGGCCTCCTTCGACAGCTAAACTGCACCGTCGTTATTTCTAGCTACCTTGCAGAATGCATTGACATTGCGGATAATCTTATTCTCTTGGATGGGAATGGCAATGCCAGCTTTGAAAAAGCCAACTCTGGAGGCAAAGTTCGGGCTGAGGTGACTCTTTTGCTACGCCAAGGACTACTTGGAGAACGGGAGCAGGGCCCAGAAGCGGAAGAAGAGGAGGAGGAGGAGGAGTCGACAAACGCGTCTGACGAAAAGGCAATTCAACCGGCCGCAGCTATTGAGGAGCCGGACAAAAGTCGCCAAAGAGGAGACAGTGGGTTGTATATGCTATGGATCGACGCAGTTGGTCGACTCACTATGGCTCTCTTCCTCCTACTGATGATCGGGGTGGCTATATCTGATGCAATGCCCAATATTTACGTCAGAATCTGGGTAGAATTGGGACCCTCCGACAAAAAATATCTGATTGGCTATGCGCTGGTAGCGATAGCTTCAGGTGTATTTGCTGCTCTTGGTCTGCTCATGATGTTCTGCAGATTGGCACCTCGATCGATTAATGTCCTGCATGACAAGCTCATAATCAAAACCACACAAGCAAGTCTGGGCTATTTGACTGTGACAGATTCAGGAGAATTGTTGAATCGGTATAGCGAAGACATGGCGCTTCTATCGAAAAGAGTGCCTACGAAGATGTACTCGACTGTTTACAGCATTTTTGGACTTGCTGCTTACCTACCAACGATTTTTGCTGGAGCTACATACATGATCGCTAGCTTGCCTGTGATAGGGTTTCTACTCTATCTTCTACAGCAATACTACCTTCGAACCTCCCGTCAACTACGACTTATCGAAATTGAGGCACAAGCACCTCTAGTTGCGGCGCTTCGAGATATTGGAAATGGTGTCCTCTATTTCCGCGCGTTTGGAAGCCAAGGGCATGACTTCAATCGTTGCTTAAAGCTTCTGGAGAATTCGCAGAAGCCATTCTACCTTTTGCTTGCTTCGCAGGTTTTCCTGACATTAGTCTTGGATATTATTGTGATGCTCATGACTCTTGCTCTCACGCTGATGGCGTTGTATTGGAAAAATACGACCTCTCCGAATGCTACTGGTCTTGCGTTGCTAAACATGATCTCCCTTGGCACTGGTTTGAGCATGGTGATCAATGCCTGGACGTTGATGGAAGCGGCTGTCGGTTCTCTGAACAGACTGCGAAGATTCCTGAGAGATACGCCGACGGAGAACGTAGATGGAACACCCTTACCCGCCGCTTGGCCTTCCCGAGGTGAAGTCGTCTTTGACAATGTCGTGGCCCGCTATAATGTGGACAATAAGACGAAACAACCTGCTGTGCTTCATGGTGTTCAGCTTCGAATTGAACCTGGAAAAAAGATTGGCATCATGGGACGGACGGGTAGCGGCAAAACCTCCCTTTTGCGATCGCTTCTGGGGTTCTTGGAGTACAAGGGCAAGATTACCATTGATGGCGTGGACGTCAAGACCGCCAACCCAGACGAGCTGCGTTCCCGCATCATCACAATCTCGCAAGAGTTAGTGGAGCTGGATGGAACAATTCGGGATAATTTACTCCCGTTTGATAAGTCTTGGGACGAGGAGGAAACCCGCCCGTTGGATGAAAAGGAGCGGCAAGAAGCAGAGAGGAAAGACCAAATTGTCGTGGAAACGCTCGTGCGGCTAGGAATATGGGATCAACTTTTGCCGAAGGGTGGCCTCGACGCCCTGCTGTCGAAGGCAGATTATTCATTCGGCGAGAAGCAATTGTTTTGCATCGCGAGAGCAGTTGTGCGCAAACGCCTGACTGGCAGCAAACTTGTACTGGTCGATGAGGCGACTGCAAGCATTGATAGCTGGCGGGAGCAAACCGTTCGAGAGATGATGGTAGAATATTTCAAGGGGTGCACCATTATTGTGGTTGCCCATCGTGAAGAGAGCATCGCTGATTCTCACCGCACGGTGCACATGGCACGTGGGCTTATCGACCACGTCGACATCTATGATCAGCAACAGGGTTAGTTGTTTTTTATGCGTTCTTTTTTATTATCTTACGGATTTGGCGCATTTTGGGATCATGTAATTATCATCGCGACCTGTTTGCCTTTATCACTCTTCTTCTGTCATGATCTTTTTCTCCTTATTGCCGTCATTCATATGTCGTTTCAGCTGTCTTTCATGAGAAATTGGTCACTCACTTGCGTAGTTATTAATGCTTTAAGGCATTCTTCACTTAGTTTTATGCTAAATTGACTCGTTGATTTTTATAATAAACAATCCGCCATGGAGGTTTCATTGTGACAGTGGCCTTCGGCTCGTTGGCTTTTCAGACAAGTGGCCTGGGTCTGTGTCCAGGATTCTCTTGAGGAACCTAGCCGCCCTTGAACACATACAAACATACACATGCACAGTCAAGAACCAATTTTAAATCGCAGGGCATATAGGAATCCTTAATATTACACCGTTCTCAAAAATAAAAGTAACAAATCAGTGTCCCAAACGCCGTCGCTGAGGTTCTGGGTTGACCCGATGCGAAACCCCGTACCGTTCTTCTTTTATTCGTCTTTTTACAATAAGAGCGTCTCTCACGCACACATGACACCCACCCACCCCTTCCCGTACTGCGCTCTCTATATCGCCGTGGGCGCGGCATCCTTCTTCCAGCCCTTGGAGCGCATGTTGAGCTCAATCGTCTTCCAGATGGACTCGACAGCCTCCTTGTCCCTGAAGCGGGAGGCGTCGAACCCCTCGCCGCGCCAGCGGTCAATGTTNGCSGAGGACGGCGCCATCTTCGGAGTCGTAGCTGTGCGGAGGGGGGTAGCAAAGTTAGCAGTGGTCTTTCTTCTCGGGGACATGAACGTTTGGTGATGGCGGGGCACAGGGGTCGCGGGGGGGAAGCTGGGAGGCAGAGAAGAGAGGCGCGCGTACTTGTTGTAGCCCTGCTTGAAAAGGCCTGAGTTGGGGGCCTGGGGGATATTGAGGGACATGGTGATGGGATCGACCGGCGTCGAGGAGTGAAGCAGTGACGGGGTGCTGTCGTTGCTTCGGCGGTGGTGATGTCGCTTCCAAGAGCTTCCACCTCGAAAGCGCTACAGAAAATCTTGGGAGTGGATTTGTGTGGTGCAGCTGTTTGGAGGGGAGGCGGCGTTTGGTGGGCTGCCTGGGCTTGTGCCTGGCGGTGGCGGGATACCTTGGCTCGCATACAATTCTTGGTGGAGGGTTATGTACCTGTTACAGGGAAACCTCGCCGCCTTTTCAAAGCTGTCTTGGTTATGGCAGGGGCTTGGGTTGCGATTGAGGGCGAATTCGGTGAAAAGTTTCATAGTTGCGCGTGTCTTTCTCTTCTTGTGCATTACAGATTTTTCTTTCACTTTTTGTCGATTTTATCACGCGCTGTAGAAGTCTGGTCAAGCACAGTTTCGGTGCTGCCTACAGTGGATGCATTGCAGCGGTGTAAGTAGAAGAAGCAGCTTACCCTATACTAGTTGAATTTGGTTGCGAGTTTGACGCGGCAGGGGGGCATTGTTTCGAGGGACAGGATCTTACATGGATTTGGGGTTTATTTTTTTCGTTGTTAATACGGTATTTCTCTCGTGGTAAATTGATGGCTGTATCATTGATATTGTCAATGTCGTGACTTAGCTTGAATAGAGTTGTACAGGTTGAAACCAGCAACGCAAGCGACAGGTGTGTACTCATACAAAATTGCAATTTCGTATACATCATATACCAGCATGTCAAAACCTAGACGAACAATGGCTCGACGGTCGATGACAGAAATCTATCAAACCCAACATCCAATGCCCTGGCGCGCGCTCTTTGTTAAGCCTGTACCAACCTCGGCCTCCTTACAGGCAGTGTGGCGCGGCGCACAAGCCACATCGCAGCACCCCGTAAACCACCACTAACGGGCGCTGGGCTACTTTGCTCGCCGCGGCCGACCGCGTGCTGCCACAAAGTACCGCTGCTCTGCGCCAGCGCCATCAAAGGGCGACAGCAGAGCTTAAACTGCCTTCACCCCGAAACCAGTTTTTCCTCCCTCCTCGTTCGCGCATCGCCGTTCCCCCATTGCCCATTCACCCCATCGCCAAACGCCCCATCTGCTATTTGCGCTCTCGCTGTAAAAGCCGAGTATCCCGCTGGAATCGCACGAAAGGCGCCAACCGCGCGCTTTCTGGATACCTCGAGTCCGAAACTACTCCCAGAGACACCACCACAATGGCACCACAAACAGGTGAGTTCCTGTCCCGTCCCCGGTCCCCCTTCCCCGTTTGCTATCCACGTGCAATACCATGCACATGAAATTCATTACAGGCAAACTTATTTATCACACTTGCAACCTTTCCTTCGCCCACGCACGTTCAGCGTGGAATCCCTGACCACAGCCACACCCGAAGCCATAGTTCATTTGCCAGCACAGGCAGTCACCATGACACAGAAACGCAAGCTTGCAGATACTGACCTCGAATCTAAACCAGCCATCCCTCCATCGCTCCCACCCTCCGTTGAGGAAGCATACCGACGAAAATGCGTCCAGCTCAAGAACCGCACACACGAGGTCGAGGAGGCCAACGACGCTGCCCGACTCCGGCTGACGCGCATCAGGCGCCAAGTCGAGAAGTTGCGCATTGAGCGCGCGTTCCTCCTCGAACAGCTCTCCAAGCGGACGAGCACCAATGTCGAAGATTCAGAGGGCAGTCCCAGTCCGCCACCAACAGTACGTGCTATCGCATGCATTCGCCCGGTTCTAGACTCTTTCGAGCAGAGCCAATATTTGCGTGACATTGTTCTAACACAAGATAAAACAGCCCAAGGATAAGCCTCTGCGCATAAAGCGTGGCCACCGAAAGGTCTCTACCATTGCCGAGGATGGCAAGGAAGACGCCGGTAACGAATCGCCAAGCCAGGAAGCCAGCGCCCGAGGAAGCAAGCGAGCCAAGACCGCCAACGGTGTTCGAAAGTCGAAAAAGAGCGCTAGCGCCAAGTCGGCCTTTGATCTCTACTGCGACGAGACGCGACCCATCCTCGAAGCCAAGAACGCCGACGACATCAACATTGAGGAGGAGCTCACCAAGGGCTGGGAGGAGCTCGCCGAGGTGGACAAGGAGTCGTACCAGAAGAAGGCCGCTGATAAGGCCGATGCCAAGGATAATGAAGAGAAGGAAGGCTCTCCCGAGGCTGAGCCCGCGCCTGGAAAGGAGGCCAACGACGACAAGGAGGATGAGAAGGGCGAGGATGGTGACGATAACAAGGGTGACGGCGAGGACGAAGATGTCGAGATGGCCAACTATGATACAGAGGACGGGGAGACACAGATGGACTAAACCGAGGGTAAAACAACACCAAGACCATATAGGGACGGCGAAGAAGGCATGTGTATTTTTCAGGCGTTTGCTACTGCTTTTCATGTATTATGGCCGCTTCTTCGAGCGACGGGATGTATCTTCTATTTATTTTAGGGAATGTGGCATGCTAGAAGCTGAGAAAAGGATTAGGGTTCGAGTGTTACATATATTGATATCTCTTGCGTATCTCGGGTGTCTAACGTGCTCTTCTACAGAGCACCGCGCATTTCCTTTGTATACGTTCGACCAAATCTCCTGCCCTCCCATCGAAATACCATGAAAAGCAGCTGTAGCAAAATATATGTTGGATTAAATATGAAAATGACGCGCATAATTGAGCAAGGGGGTACAGTCGCTATCCAGGAAGAAAAAGGAAAAAGAGCCATGCCGTGTCAGAAAGCAAGTTGCGCGAGGGCGCCAGTCAATGGCCTACTCGCCAGCGTACAAGTCGACAATAATATTTATGCCAGCGACGACAATTTCCATGGCGATGAGGACAATGACTGCAAAAGAAGAACCGTGTTAGCAATGCCATTATATACGTATGATTTAGGCAAAAGAAAAGCACTCACCAATCCATTCCAACTTCTCGCCGTGGCCATGACTTAGCTGGTCTTTGAGCACCGCCAAAAGATCGGCAATGACGTCCAGGCGCTCCGTCAGCAGCCCGACGCGCTGGTCCATCTCCAGGTAGCTACGGACGGCCTGGTAGACGGGCTCGAGCTGGGGCTCGACCCAGAACAGCTCGGGCGTGTCGAGCACGGAGCCGTTTAGGTGGATGTTGATGCGGAGAATGAAGAGCTCTCCGATTTGCATGTTGATTTGCGATCTGCTCAGGTTAATCTTGCCGGTGAGGGCAATCTGTGTCGGAATGTCCTTGCATGTCTCGACGGTTGATGAGATGAGCTCCTCAAATAATGACGTCTATCTTCCTGTCAGTTTGTGTTTTTTTTTCGATAATACGAGGGAAAAAGCCTTAAAACTTACCTTGACACTTTGAGCTAGGGCATGAGAAATGGCCAGCTTGGTCATGTAGTTGTTCTTGTCGCGTAACGTGATAAAGTCGTTATAAATACGAGCCTGGTACTCTTTCGTGTAGTAAAAGTTGAACGCCTCCGTTTCCACGTCATCGGGAGCCAGCTTCTCCAGCTCGAATTTCGAAATATACTTGAGAAATCTCGCCTCTTCCGTTTCCGACATGCCCCATATTACCACGACGCCGTAGTCAAAGAGGAAGACCTCGGGCGTGTGGACCTGGGTATCAAAATCGGGCACAGCATCTCCGTCGCGGATGTCGTTGATGTTGGCGCCGAGGAGGTCCTCGTCTGTGATTTGGTCGGTGGCAATGTCGTGCTCGGCTGTCGCAAACTCGTCGCCGTAGCCCGAGTCGTGGCGGTCCGGATTTAGTCCCGTAAACGACTCGTCCGCGCCGCCGGTCGAGTGCCTCCGCTGGTAGGACCTGACGGGGTCCCGACGAGGCGGCGGCTCCTTGGCGTAGGCGTAGGGGGTGTATATACATTCGTCNAATGAGCTTCGGGTTGGCGCCGCGGGACTTGCCGCGGCCCTTGAGGAACCGCATCAGGCCATCCATGTCGTAGCGGTTGGCCGTGCAGTAGGCCGTGACGCGAGGCAGCTTGCTCCTGTCCGATTTGCCGAGGCGGGCGGCGTCTCGTCGGGCGTTGGGGTCCTTGATGCGCGTGTACTGCGAGTAGACGTCGCGGCCGCTCTCCTCGTCGACGCCGTCCTCGTCGAGCTCCGGGTTCGGGAGCAGCTTGAGCTTCTCCGTCTTCTTGGTGCTGCGCTGGGGACCCAGCTTGGCCCCAAACGGCGCCGGGCTCAGCGACGGCACGGCAGTGTGGCTGTTGCGTCTGCGCAGCTTGCTGTTGAGGGCAGCAAGCACCGGAGGGCCGCCCGCGGCACCATGAGCTGCGCCCGAGCCTGCAGCACCGCTTGGCACCCCGATCGCGACGCTGCTCGGTTTTGAGGCCACAACCCGCGTCTCGGGTTCAATCGTGCGTGTGACGGGGTTGGCGCTGAATGTGACATTTCGCGACGCCTTGGGACGGGTCTCGACCGTTGGAAGCAGCGGTTCTCGCTCGCTGCCGGATGATGCTGTTGATGAGTCCATGACGTGAGGACAGCCTTTCGTAACCGTTTGTGTGGAATTTTTTTTCGCAGTAGCTCTTCCTCTCAATCTACCAGCCTGTATCCCTCAATTACTCGTACACATAGCTAGAAGTCAAGAAGTTGTGTTGCGTGGTCGAAGAAACACGGCAAAAAAAGAAAAAACGCAGTCAATGTTGATGGGTCGTCACTGGCCGCGAGACTTTTGGCGCGGCATGAATGATGATGTTGATTGCTGCCCGCTAGTTAGAGACATGACGCTTGTCCACATTCGGTGGCACCAGAGCTCCACCAGGCTGGTTGTGTTCATCCAGCCCTGTAACTTTAGCAAGCCTGTGGCGCCATGACTCGGTTGGAAAGCGCTGTAATTATTCGCTGTGATAAACGACTGTCAAATACCTCGATCGTACATATTTGTACACTACTGGGACTAAACATAAACTCGTGGCTCTCTTTTAAAAGTTTACAAGTCTTACTCATCCAACGTCTCGACCTCAAAGTGGAATCCAGCGGCGTCAAGTCGGTCAATAAAGGTCTGTCCAAGACAAGCCGGGGTATAGACACCGCCATCCAGCTTAACATCGTCTTGAAGGACGGTAGCAGCAGCCTCTGCAAGGAAAATAGCGGTTACTATATTAAATTAGTATAAAACTCCAAACGCAGAGCGGAGATTAGACACTTACAGACGTAGGCGCTGCCGTCATATCGTGCCTTAACAAAGGCCTTCTGCTTTGTGTTGTCATCATCAGGCACAGCGACACCTCGGTATTCGAGCAGCTCCTTGGTTCTAGCCTCGCGATCCGGGCCACCTCCAGGTTGAGTAACGAGGCGCTTCAGGAGACTACGGACAGGTGGCAACAATGCGAGGACGACGGACGCCCATACCAGGCCCCAGTGAACAAAGAAACCCTGGAAAATGTTGTCAACCCTCATATACTGCTTCCAAACAAATTTGTCACCGTAATATTCCGCCTTGCGAGACGGGATCTCGGGGAGAAGACCCCAGGTGCGTTCCACAATAGCAGCATCGGTTGAATCCGCGAGCGAAGAGCTGAGGCGGCCGAGATACTTGTTGTAGTGAGATCCAAAAAGGGCATGCGCAAGAGGCAAGCTCTGTCTCTCTGGCTTTTCTATGCGGGGAGTTGGTGACAGCGCAAATGGCGAGAATGCGGCGCGGATTTCCGACAGGGAGAAGACGTCAAATAAGCCGAGCACTGTGGCAAGAGTGCCACCGGATGGCGCTCCTCTAGTTTATCAGATTAGTATGACGGACGCAGCTGTTTTCTTTTTCTTTTTGGGAAATAAGGAAAATAAAGAGAGCAAAGAAAACAAGGAAAACAAGGAATATAATGCCACCAACTTACTTGAGCTTATGAATAGAAATGGTAACTTCTTTGGTGTCGGCATCGAGCTCATCTCGCACATGCTCCGTGAGCAGCCACGTGGTGAGGTCAGAAGGGGCGGATTCGACGCCAATCTGAGGAATCATGATGGCACCAGAGTCCTTTGCAATAGCATCGTACTTCTCAATCATTTTGCCTACCCAGACGGACTCGCCAGTCACGTCAAAGTAGTGAGTGCCTGCCTCGGCGCACGCCTTGAAGACCTTTTCACCATACTTGCAGTACGGGCCTACGGTCGACAGCAGAACCTTGGTCTTGAGAGCAAGGGCCTTGAGGGCCTCGTAGTCACCCACGTCAGCAAGTTCAATGGCTGTTTGAGAGAGTCCAGTCAGTAAATGCGCTTATGAATGGCTAAATAATAGATCAAGCCAGTATACTGACCCGGTGGGGCTCGGTCTGCGTTGAATTGTTGACAATCTTCAACTACAGCTTGAAGCTTAGCTTCAGAACGGCCAGCGATAGCCCATTTGATGTTGGTTGGGAGGTTCGAGGCAATGTGCTCAGCCGTCAATTGGCCAGTGAAGCCTGTTGCGTCATTAGTCGCAGGCTCGTAGGTACATATTTCAGTAACGGTAGATACCTGTGGCGCCGAGAACGACAATGTCGTATTTCCGGTTCTGTCTGCGGGGTGCCATCTTATCAATGGATAATAACTGGCAGGGTATTTGCTGCGTGGAAGCGTGCGCGCAATTAAGTGATGTTGATGAGACGCGGTTCGGAGCTGGAAGCTCAGGGGACAGACAGGTATGTATGGATGTGACCAGCAATGTGGCAGGAAAGCCTCAGTGATGTGCTTCGACAAGTCGGGCACAACCGGAGATGCAATTGAAGTCACTAAGTTGTAGGAGGGAGGTCAAAAGATCAGCTAGCCTCGGGCTCCGTAAAATCACGTAAAAGTGCTGTATTCTACGATATCATTATTTAATCACGGCAACGTCGACGCAATAGGGAAACGTGGTGGCGGGTAATGCGCAAATCCCCCCTCTGCCTCGGTAGCTTGATCGCGTTGCAGCTCTTCCCAGCTACCAACGAACGGAGGACTAGCCGCATTTGGACAACAAAATTCACGTGATCCTTCACGTGACCTCGATTTCGATTTCCATTTTTTGAAGAGGTACGCACAGACCCACAAAAAGCCCACCAACGCCGCACACTGAGAATTCGCTTCCGCCGCGCACAACCACTCACGTGCTTGCCCTAAGGAAAATCACAACTCGCAACTTTCCCAGGACCATTTGGTGGAAACCGCCTCGATAGCCATCTGCACTCACACCTCAACAACCCAAATCACATACCACCGCCAAAATGACCAAGCGCACGAAGAAGGTCGGAGTTACGTACGTATACTGCTGGATATAAATAATTAATTGATTGATTCGCTAACTGTCATTTACAGCGGCAAGTACGGCACTCGGTAAGTCGACGAAAAATTATACCCTGCGTCTTCAATGTTCGATTCGATCCGGCAAATACTCTGTGTCCAAGTCGACCACGATATATCAGCACCTAGACTCACCAGGGAATCGTCACGGACTTCCTGTTTGCGTACGCGACGTTGAGCGAATGTCGAAACGAAATACGGACCGCCGAAGTATTGTCACCAAACATGGAAGCGGACTGCACGACCCTCTTTCGCCCAGGATACAAACGATTCGCGGACCGACGAAGCACGGGGAATTGCCTGAATCGAATCGAACACGCAAGACGAAACCACGCACTCGGCATGTGCTAACTCTCTGCCCACAGCTACGGTGCTTCTCTGCGTAAGCAGGTCAAGAAGATGGAAGTCAGCCAGCACGCCAAGTACACCTGCACTTTCTGCGGTAAGGTCACTGTCCGCCGCCAGTCTACCGGTATCTGGAACTGCCGCTCTTGCAAGCGCACTATGGCCGGTGGTGCTTACACCGTTGCGTACGTCTTATCCATACCCCCCACGACATTTCGGAATACGACCACGACATCCGGAATGAAGTAACCGAATCCTGAGAACGAAAGAAGAACTAACAAGAATACAGCACCCCCGCCGCTGCTGCCATGCGCTCGACTCTCCGTCGTCTGAGAGAGATTGCCGAGGTTTAAAGGGGACGAGGAGTTTTTGGGATGTGGGAAAAAATCCGGTGGACATAACGGCATTTGCTTTTCGGTCTGGTGTATGGGGAACATGGTTTGCGTGCCTGCACTACGAGTCGACGAATTTTGTATGTTCGACAAATCGGCTTCGACCATAGAGGTCAGTCGGTAAAGCAATGAAAAAAACAAAAAACTTTGCAACGACCAACTTTTTGGATTTCCTTCTCGATCTTGTGCGAATGCTTTGGGCCTTGATGTGACTTGCTACTGACGTATCATGTGGCACGTACTAGTCGTGGACTTGATATGGCGGGTTGCGACGACGTGTCGATGACCAAAGTCGAATGCCACTATACAGCAGCTTTTTTATTATGGATTTAGGCAGGTCTTTTAAAGACTTTAGGCCCTATTTCGTATATTTGCTAACTTGCGCTCCGACGAGAGCCCTGAGAAGAGCCTCCGACCGGCGGTGCCTTCGACCCTGCGCCTTTCCCTGTAACAGACACTTTTGTTCTTTTTGAGCGTTGCTTGGGCAAATCTGCTTCTTCTTGCCGACCTTTTCTTCTTCTTCCTGGTGCTGGTCTACGCTTGAGACCTGCCGCAGATTTCTCAGCCTCCTCCTGCAGTGCCAACGCCGTCTCCAGTAGATACATTTCCTTGACGGCCCAATCCACTCGGCGCTTTTGGAAGTAGGCAGCTGACCTTGCTTTTTGGTAAGAATCTGTGTTTTGAACAAAATCGTGGATTGCTTGATTACTGGCGGAACACTCGGCCTTGAGGAGGTGAAGCTCCTTCCGTAGTTTAGTCTCCTTTTGTATGTTGGCATATCTCCCAACGTTGTGTGCCGGCCCTAGATTGTACGGCGGCCCAACAGTGCGCGGGGCCCTTTCAACCTGAGTCTCGGCATCCCTCGCGCAGAGCAGCCTCAAAGACGCCCGAAAGCTCGGTTCTAGCTCCTCTACTTCGATATTGGCGCGCTCCAAATACCACATCTCATCGGCGACGTACTCGAGCCAATTCGACCAGACGTCCTGTCTCGAGGGATCCTCTTTTAGTTGTAGTGGGCGATTGAACTCGTGAGGGCGCAAACGCTTTTGTACAGCATCTCTGTACGCGAAGAAGGACAAATTATTGGGTATCTGGCGCGATGCCCGCAAATCCTCCCACGCGCCTCGCATATCGTCATTGAAATCAGTAGAAGCAGTCCATGCATGGTCGCCGGCACTGTTGTGGTTTTGTCTACTCGCTTTAATAAAGGCCGATACCCCTTTTGTGTCGTCAAGCCCACGATTGATTCACTGGGCCTTACGGAAGGTGAACCAGCGATGGAACTGCCTTGAAAAGATGCTCTGGCTTGTGCAGCACCGGTCTCTGTGTCCACGTCATTGGTGAGCCAAGGGATAATGAAATCGCAGTTGGCAGATGGATTTTCGATCATGCGTAACAGTTCATCGAACGAGCAGGCTGGTCGAGTGCCGTCTTCGAGAAGCCTGGCATGGCATGATTCCTCAAGCCTAAGGAAACTATTGGGTGGTGGGGGGGATTGGGTGAAAGGTGTTTGAATTGACTTGGGCGAAAGTTCCGGCGAAGCCCCATTCTTACGAGCTAGCTGTGTAAGGCGCATGAGAAGGTCGTTGGCGTCGAGGGCTGGCTTATCGGCGTTTGCCTTGATGCGTTCAATGGCAGCGCTACCACAAATCAATTTAGTCGTCTGGTTGGGCCTCATGACGCGTTGCAAAGAGCTCTCATCAGATCTTTTGCGCTAGTTTCTCCTTTTCAGCCTTATTCAGGTCCATGATGCCGGCGACGCCAGAGATGTTGAAGCCCTCAGCTCGGTGCGGCCGTCAAGAGATGCCTTGATCCTTCGCGACAGTGCCTTGGGCTTGTAACACAAGTGGTACGACTTGGCGTTCCCAATTAGGCAGTTTTTACTGACTCGGTGCCGACCACAGCCCATCGACAAGAGCTTGCCTCGCCTGATGGGAAACAGAAACTGGTTACTGGTCTACACATAACCTCGACCGTGAAAATATCGCTTCGCTGAGCCAAACCCTGACGCGACTCCCTGATTGACAGCTGGATGGCCAATGGCGACAGGACGAGGCTGCCATCTGTATGACTACGCTGGAACGACTGGCTCGCGCGGGACGTGGAGCGGCAGACATATGTTGCTCTCAAGATTGGCACTTCCAGCTCTCGGCTGCATGAGATAACAGCGATGAAGGCACTGTCAGATCCCAAACCTAGCGTCTTGACAAGCTCGGTCGCGGCATCGGGAGCGGCTGCGATACCCGCGCTCCTCGAGGAATTTACGGTAGAAGGCCCGAACGGGACGCATCACTGCTACACCACTGCTGTAACAGAATGCAATTTACGGGATTGCTCTTTTTTCAAAATGTTCAAGCTGGACGTGGCGAGGGCTTTGGCAGTCAAGCTCGTGTCAGCTGTGGCTTACATGCACGGCCAGGGCCATGTTCATGGTGGTAAGTCTAGACTTGTTTTCATGCTTTGGCGCAGATGCTAAGACTTTTATTCGTTCTTATTCAGACATTCATATTGGAAATGTAATGATTAGGCTCAACTCTGGCTTGGACATCTTATCTGTCGACCAACTATACGAAAAGTACGGATAGCCATAGACGGAAGATGTATCCAGGGTTGATGGCGGTCAATGTCCCGGCCAGAGCAGTACGACCTCTCGATCTCGGCAAGCCGGCTTCTGAGATGTCTCTGAAGGAAACCAACTTGATTCTCGTCGACTTTGGCGAATCGTTCGCACCAGCCACAACGCCACGTCCCTGCGAGGACTGCCACTCCTACTTGGCCGCGCGACCGCCCGAGTGTCGGTTGAGCCATCGTCGCCGCTATCCTTCTCAGCTGATATCTGGTGTCTCGGGGTCGCGCTATTGGACCTCATCGCGATGACGCCTCTGTTCAACGACCAGCTTGTGCCACCAGACTCTGTGGTCGCGCAGCAGAGAGCTGTCCTTGACCAATGCCGCCGCCGTGGTAGAGGCAGTGGGAGAAGCGACGTGAGTATTTTGACGAAGAGGGTAATTCAACTCGAGTCAATGACACCTCTCCTCCACCTGGTGAGCATTTGATGATTGGTGTCAGAAATACAGGGCAAGGCAAAATGCTGGCGTGTTATCAGAAGACGAGAAGCCGGCGTTCATCTCGCTGCTGAGCCGGATGCTGTGTCTAGATCCGAGAGGCCGGCCCTCAGTCAACGAAGTGCTGGAGTCACGGTGGGTAAAAAACTGGGCGATGCCTCCTTTCGAGCAGAGTCTCGAAGAAGCCCTGGAACAGAGTGCTCTGCCACACTAGCCAGCGCACATGTTCTACTACACGTATCGACCTTTAGATTCGGCACGCGTGGCCCCCTCCTACGTACAGCGTGAATGTATGAACGATTCCTTGCTGACAACGTGGCGATGACCAATACTTCACACGCTACTACGTATGATATGACTCTATTCACGATGCGCCTTGGGCAGCTGCGTAGGACATGACTCACGCTTTGGGCTGGGTATGAGCCCGGCAACGGCGCTGCACAAAAGTGCGCTCGATCGGATAGATCCAGGCGGCGTCGCAACCATAAGACGGGGGAAGGCGGACGGTGCCTGGCGTACCCGGTTGCGGTTTCACCGAGCAGGCATGGCCCTTGCATCCATCACGCTGTGTTGCATCTGGTGACCTGTAGTCGTCGATGCCTGTTGAATGTTCCGCATGTACTACCACGTGGCCGCGGTGGCGAGCGTGCGGAAGGCGATGGCGCTCCACCAATGTGGTCAGGCTCGCGCGCAAAAATAAAAACCAAAATACGGGACGAAGGATGGTTATGGGGTATAGAAATCAAGGTTGTCTTTGCAAGCTGTCATTATCGCGGTGAGTTGCATGGTTGCCTACCCCGACAGGCTGTCGGTATAGCTAAATAATACCTGGACAGGCCTAGCTTCTATGGGGCTTTCCGGGTTTGGTTGAAATTTGCGACGTTGGGCGGGATACATTTTTCTACGATTTTCAAGGGGAATTTTAATTCTATTGAGATGTATATGAAGGATATTAAGACTAAGCAAATCTGATCTGTGCTTTCAGAACAGACTCTCGAGACAAGATATGATAATGAGCCCTGCCTGGCGTATTCAATGGTCGGCGCCACCAACCAACTGGTGCCACAACGGGTGGCCTTCCGGCCCAGAATGGGCAGGGTGCATGCATGCAGGTCAGAGGTCATGAGCACAAAAGCATGGGATTGGGCGGCGCGTACAGTCGCTAGGGTGACTATCATTCTGCGAACCGAAACGTCCCATGTTTTTTTTNCCACCCCATCAATAGTAGTTTCTTCACGTTTTCCCGAAAGCTTACCTTGCCAAAGACACGCTTGAACTACCGGCCGGGGGGTTCCCTGCATGTTATAGGATGACCCTGCAGCATAATAAGGCTGTACGTGAGACTGCCGGTGGGCATGTTGGTGTATTGGCTTATCAAAAACGAAATAAATGGCGCTTCTACCCTGGCCTTGAAACAGCAGCTTTGTATTCCTGGGCAGTGGAAGCGTCAGTCAGTTCGTGGCTAGGTACTCAGCCCGCAAGGTAATGCAGGAAAGAAACAGGGTGTTAGCGTATCAGGCATTCTGCAGTGTCACCGATCCCCCGTGGCCGGGGGTGTTACAAGATATTGGAGAGGTGAGCGTGTGTAATGGAACTGTTGGAGAACTCCTTCGCCTGTGCTCGCCCTTACCGCCTCACCTGATGCTGCAGGTTTCTTCCACATGGCATTGACTGCGAGGCATACATGGACACTGAGCCCAGCTTGGCCTGGCTAGTACATGTACCCTTGCACGCGTGACCCCCCCCNATCAGGTACTCTGGGAAGTGCTAAAACGGACAATGGCTTTTTCACCAAATATGATGGCCTGGCGCAGCCTTACCCTTGCCTAGGCTCGCTTACGTAGACACTCCCCCGGGTAGCATGGATGCATGCCGCTGGGTTTCGAGCTGACCTGGACGGAGATGCTGGGGGAGAGTTTAGTTTCTCTGTCCGCGCGACTTTGTAAAACACGGCCCCGTCGGCTTTTAACCCAACCCGCAAAATGGCTTTCCTGACACGGGCCGCAGGTGCGGCGGCGACGCACACGGTCATAGCCATCATCTACCTGGGTGCCTTTAGCCGCTTCACCCACGGCGCCTACACGCCGGCCTTTTACGAGTACCAGCGTGGATCGCGCGCCGGACAATGCGTCGACGCGGATGATTCCCGTCGTCGACACGGCGCTGGCGACGCTGGCGCTGGTGCGCGCAACTCGATCGTACGCCTTGTTCTTTTGCGCGGCGGCCAGGTCATGGGCCTGGGGCTGCGACTGCGGGAGGGCAAGGACTCTGGGGCAGATGCGGTGCTGCTTCTGGCCACGGTGGTGGCCCTGGCGACTTCGGTGATTGGCGACGTCAGGGCCGCGCGAAAGCAGTAATGCAGGGAAAAGATTTGGTACTACTACATACAACGGCCGTGGGCAGAGCCGCAGGGGGGNAGGGGGGCAGGAAGTGAAGACGAGTAAGTCATTTGGGGGTGGGATGAGGTTCCATCAGGAACGGGCGACAAAAGGTGGCGGGGATCTAGTAGGTCTGCGTTGGTTCTCAAATAGAAATGAATTGGGTAGGATATTGTCAAAACAACTATACTTGCGGCGGCGGTTCCCCTTCCCAAGTCACCTGGCCAGAGTCGGTGATCTTTGATGGGGAGTGGTGGT
This sequence comes from Lecanicillium saksenae, assembly GCA_027627215.1. Lineage (NCBI taxonomy): Eukaryota > Fungi > Ascomycota > Sordariomycetes > Hypocreales > Cordycipitaceae > Corniculantispora > Corniculantispora saksenae. The sequence continues at coordinate 4,070 of JANAKD010000166.1, read as the reverse complement.
GTGGTGGGTTACTTTTTTAGTTTTGTTACGGGAGAGAAGAGAGGGAAACTAACTAGTTCAAGTGGTAATAGATGTCTCAAACACACGACTAGTTTTTGCAGCAAGCACATTCCGTAAGAGGTCTGAGAAGAAGGGGAAAGATTTGGCAGGCGGGAATTTTTATTTATCATGTTATTTTTGGTACCTTTTTTTCTTTGCTGATCTGTTGTGCCTGGCGCATTGTTAGTGGGGGGGGGGGGGGGCGAGGCGATGAGTCCTAGAGGTTCTTGGGGGTTGGGTTGGACTCTATGACACAGGCTCGATGGGCCGGACATCTCTGAGAGAGAGAGAGAGAGAGAGAGAGACGGACCCGCCATCGAGGTTAACCGTCATGTGTAGGTTGGTAGATGATGAGTCGGATCTGCACGGGACTAGGTTGCGGGAAAGGGGACAAGACTACGCAAGTTTGTGGGCGGCAACAAGAAGAGTGAGGGAGCGAGAGAGAGAGTGAGTGCATCTGGGCTGTTTCCGGATGGTACTTGGGAGGGAATGGCGGCCCACCGGCGGGCGACTGGACTGAGCCACGGGCTGGCTGGGGGCCAATGAGGGCAGCCACGCAGCGAAGCAGCCAGCGGCAGCGCTGGAAAAAGGTCAGGTTGTGGCACGGTTGGATCTGTCAGTAATCAAACATCCGGGTGCATGAAAATGGCCAAGATCCGAGCACTTGCTGGGAAAGCCAATACATGCGTAATGCGTAGGCAAGTAGTAGCAAATGTGTGGCGTCTCCAGCAGTCGGTAGCAAAGGCAGAGTGGGTGCAGTTTTGTAGCGGCTGATTTGCTTCCTTCAGCCCATGCCGCTGCCTGCTCTTTAATCAGGTACCTGGGCAAATTATGTGGTGGCTATTGTATGTATGTTTTTGTGGTGGTATGCGGTGGCTACCTATTAGTATGCAAGCAGGTACCTCTTGATACCTTGACTCTCCCACCTGTGTGCACTGTACCTACTGCCACCAACTACCGCCCGCCTCTTAGTCGGCCTGGGCTGGCCCGCTGCCCGCTCTTTTCTCCCTCTTTACCTTTTCTTGTTTCCCTTTCCCATAATAAGGTAGAGATTGCTGGAGTACATGCTGGAGTACTTGAGTACCTACTGGAGCACATCAGTACGGACAATTCTGCCACCAAAACTCTCGGGCACGCCACTGTCCACTGTCCTGCCCATCGTCCACTACCACCCCCACAGGCTACCAACTACTACTACTACTACTACTACCACTCCACTACCACTACCACTTATTTCTTGCCCACCACCACTAACACTCTCACTCTCCCCCCAGCTGCTGCCAATCCGTCGTCACTCCCAGCACCATCATCCACCATCCACCATCCACCATCCACGCTGCCCGTTATTGTCACCCCTGCCTACCTATCCATCACTTCTTCTTTTTAAATACTCTTCTTCTCCATTGTCGTCCTCTCTCCTCTCTGATCCCTTCGATTTTACATGTTTTCGTCAGACTCGGGACCATATTGTCGCAATCGGCACCATGTCTGAGCCCGACCAGTGCATCATATGCCTGGATCACCTACCCACGCCCGCTAGCATTAACGGTGCCTCCTCTGATGATTCCGTCGCCGCCACCCTCGAGCACGACGCCGCCGCCGAGGAACCTGACAGCTATCTCGACATCGTCGCCGCCCTAGACGGCTGCGAGCACATTATCCACGACGCCTGCATTCGTTCCTGGGCCAAAAAGACCAACACCTGCCCCATATGCAGGACTCCGTTTCACTCGGTGCGCGTCTACAATGGCGTTGATGGTACGACAACCACAACCACTCCCCTACCCCGTCACAACCGTGAAAATGCTTCTTTTGCGGTACACTGCCCGAGATGACGCTCCAGATTTGCTAACTTTCCAATTTCAACCACCAGGAACCGCCATTTCCACGTATGCTGTACAAGACAAGAAACAAGTCGCCGAGTTCGACGTCCAGCAGTGGCTTGGCGAAAACGCCCAAGAAGAAGAGGAAGAATCCAACCCCTGCCCCGTCTGCAATTCGGCCGAACGAGAAGATATCCTCCTGCTGTGCGATAGCTGCGATGCTGCCTACCACACGCACTGCATCGGACTCGACCACATCCCCGATGGCGACTGGTACTGCATGGAGTGCGCCCACCTCTTTGAGCTCACCGAAGAGTCCCAGAATGGCTCCCAGGCTCTCGACTCCGAAGCCCCCCAACCGCCGCCCAGGCAGGTTCGCCGCCCCGTTCCTCGTCAGCACCGCGGCTTGCACGTCCGTACTCGTGCGCGCCTGAGACGGGCTCGCAGGCAGGCTCGCAATGCAGAGTGGCAGGGTGCGTGGGGCCAGTTCTCCAGTCGCTTCTACGAGATGAGCGACCTCGACCTCGACAACCACGACGAGGAGGACGAGGACCTCGGAGGCTTCCGCCGCCTGCAGCAGCTCGAAAACCACGAAATTCAACGCTGGCAGCAGCGCTGGAGCATCGCCAACCGCCTCGGCGCCCGCGAGGCCTTTGCCAGCACCATCCCTCCCCAGATTAGCGAGCGCCTGCAGCCCGTCGCAACGCCGCCKCCKCCTCGGTATTCTCGTCCTCTGTCGTGCACGGCACCGCCGAGCCGAAAGCCTTCGCCTCGGGCCGGACGCGGCAAAAGGCCACGGACCTGCGCCTGCAGGCGCTGGGCTCGAAGGCTTCGGTGCTGACGCAGGAGAGGATGCCGATGCACATGCGCAAGGGGATAGTCGCGNCGCAGGGGGCCAGAGAGCCAAGCGCAGGAGGGAGGCCAAGGAGAACGGCGTGATCCTGGAGAGGTCGGCGCAGGGCAAGAAGAAGGGCAGTAGGGGCAGGCAGGAGAGGGGCGTGCATGGGCCGGGGATTGGGAGGATGAGGGGCGCGGAGCTGAGGATCAGCGAGAGCGACGTGAGGAAGATTGAGGGCAGCCGGGATACGTTTGGCAGAGGACGTCGGCGATGAAGACGTTTCCGGCCATCATGGGACGATGAGAGAGCATACATGGATATAGGCGTACTGGGTTTACTTTACAAACATGACTTGACAATCATTTCACCACCAAGGAAAATAGGAAAAAACTGTTAATGCATATTTCACCGGACAGAGGAATAGTTATAACATCTTTTGCATTTTCAATTACAGCCGTATAAGGCATTCCAGCAGAAAGCTGTCCCAACAGATTTCCCTCCTCGCTAACTTGAATACAAAAGCAGACAACGTGTGTATATGTACAAAAAGATTTCGCCTTGGTGGTCTCTCCTTTTACTCCGTGGCCGTAGTCCCAAATGTGCCTTTCACCCTTGCCTTTTTTCTTGTGCGTGAGAGGCATACTATACAAATGGTAGTAACAGTCCCTTTCTGAAAAATGTCGTTCCCAAGCAAGGTCTTTGTCTATCAGCTCGCCAACAAAAATTCTTCCCAACTTTTTTCTCTAATAGAGAAAAATCCACCCAAATTTGAACATGGATAAAGAAAAAAAAAGAAAAAAAAGATAGAAGCAAGCGCAGATTTGAAGCATGATAAATAATAAGGAAATAATGTGCAAGTCGACGTAGAAAAAGCGAGCAAATGAAGATGAGTCGTTACTTCATGGCCGCTTGAAATGATGGAAACAAAAAAAGCATTCAACTGAGAAGCAACGCAAGCGTAATTAAATCATGGATGGCTGGCTAAGCGTCATGGGCATGCTTAGCGTTTGCAGGCTGTTGAATGACGAGTTGGACATGGAGGAGGGGGGGNACCATGCCGTTTTGGTTGACGTCGCCATTCATGGAGCCGGTGATGTAGGCCATCTCCGACGAGGGAGAGGCCTCCTCGAGAGAACCCAGGGGCTCCTCACCGGAGTACTCCTCTTCCTCCTCGGCAGAGAGGTTGAGGGAGCCTTCAGCGCCATCTTCGCGGCTGTGGGTGCGCTTGTGCTGCGCAAGGTTGTCTGAGCGAGAGAAGGCCTTGTTGCACTGCGGGCAGACGTAGGGCTTCTCTTGCGTGTGGGTGCGGACGTGGCGCTTGAGGTGCTCTAAACGCTTGAAGAGACGACCGCAGGTGGGAATCGGGCAAG